>JAFBJQ010001179.1:5515-101413 GCA_016785345.1 Trinectes maculatus
CATGTCTAGTTGTATAATGACGTTTCAAATTGTGCACTGCAACTTTCTCTGTGCTAATAAGACACGTGGAGATGTCCCTGTGCTCAACAAAGAAATATTGCACTTCCCACTTTTCCTGAACTTGTCTGTGCTCATCACCAACCTTTCTCTTCACTGCAGGTTTTGAAAAAAACATGTTTGGGGCTGTGTAATAAAAATGACTCCACTTGATGTCACTGTTCGCGTTGAAGTTTCAGTTTCAGTATTTAGCCGATGCCTCTTTTCTGCTTCTTTATCTGCCTCGCTGAGCAGCAACTTCCGGGTTCAGACTGGACGCCGATGCGCGTGAAGCGGGAGCGGCGGAGCGGCCACGCAAAAAATAGAACAGACGCCGAAACTATCACGGTGCTTTCCGGCGTGTCGCAGCTGGTCTGGTCAAACTCGCGGGCCGCACTAACATTAAACTTTCATATTAAGGCGGGGGCCACAAACTATCGTCCCGAGGGCCGCAGTTGGCCCGCTGGCCGCAAGTCTGAGACCCCTGCTTTACAATGATTATTAAATAAGTGATAGGTTTTAGACACCACTACAGATCAGATTACTATGAATGTTACATTTCTGAGCTCCTATTACAGATTTTGACCTGATTAACAGATGAACCCAGCGACCAAATAGATAACCGCGCATGTTAACAACTAGTTCAGTGATATCCAATCATTCACTTATAGTTAACCTCAGTATCAAATTGAAACATTTGTTAATCTTTAGTTGCTTCAGTGTTGTTTAATAGCTAACTACATGTACCATTAAACATACACAGGTGGCCAATTAGAAACCTGCTGTCATCCATTAGAAAGAAAAAGGCTTTAAAAATAGACAAAACCAAATATGGCACTATTGTCTCAAGTAACAACCAGTAGACAAACATGTTTAAAAGGGGCTGTGACCAAACTCCCCTAAACAGTACCACTTTGTTCAGTCTGTTACCGAGCAGTCTTTACTACCACTGAGCAATCTGAGGAGTCTTCAGTCAGATGGACATCACAATTTACATGAATGTCAAACCAGCTGTTGTTCTCAAGCATCTCAGCAGATTAACCATGAGGAAATTCCCTTGGTCACTGTACAGAATACCACCAGTACCTTCAACCAACTTCTGTCTCTCACACCAAAAAGGACATTACAGAAACCTGCAGTCTTCCAGCATCATTAGACTCTTTCTCTTGTCAATGCAAGCACACATCCGATAAACAAACAACACACAGCACAGTCAGCATCAGTCTGTCCACACATGCACACCGTATCCCTCAGATCCTCCAATGTTACTATATGGCTATACTGGAGAATAGCATTGATAAAGACAGAACAACGCTAACTGTACATATACATAAGGCTCTGAGAAAAAAACTATGCAATGGCAAGGTAAACAGCAGATTTCTCCCTTTTGCTCAAGTTTGGTCTCAAATTCCCTCAAATACACAAGAGCAAGTAGTGCACAAAATAAGAATACAAAATTAGACACTGTAGCAGCAAGTCCTTTCTTGTAAAGTTGAAAGCCTCCAATAGTACTGGCAAAGGCTTTGGAGTCCTCTGTCATGTGGAAGGGTGAGGGATCGTCCTTAGAAGCGTGAGACAGAAACTGTAAAGATGTGGGTGTTTGGTACTAAAGGTGGGTGGACAGTTTGGAGATTTGTCTCAGACATTAGGACGCTGCAGCGCTCCAGGCTGAAAATGTCTCGGAACAAAACAGGTTGGTTTTGCCGGAAAATCCTCCCCTGCTGACATGCCTCCATCTCAGACCTTCCCTCTTCACAGCAGCAGATCATGGCAGATGTTGCAGACCAACACCGGGTCATAGATCGGCGGCTTCAGACAACAACAGTCTTTACAGAACGCATTGCCACAGTTCCTGAAAACAGAGAATAAACGGAAAGTTTAGATAAATGGCTGACTGAAAATATACAACTGCACCACTGAACGAAATAGTCATCTCACAAAACGAAAGAAGGACCACGATACAAAATACTCAGAGAAACAAAACACACCACCAAACATACTTTCACACCACCGATTTATGTGATGGGGGATCGTCCACTATTCCCTTGTCTTCCTCCATTTTACGTGCTGAAACAAGCACTGCTATAGTAGGTGACAGGGTCAAAAATAATCCATCTTAGTGAGCGGCACCTCTTCACATTCTTGAAAGTTTTTTTTCAAGAAACGTTTTTTTCTTCGCATCTCAAACCCCAAACTTACTCCTAACCTGCCAGCCATTCTTCAGTCCAAACCGCAGCATCACTGCTCCCACTAAGTGCAACACTCGTCTTATTTTAGGTTAATTAAAAACACGTTCAACAGTATTTGTGCGTTAACGAGCCTGATTACTTAACATACTCAGTAAATGCGCTGATGTACGGAGCCACTCTAGTAACATGGGTGAAAAAAAAAAAACTTTTCCGTGGCCACGGATTAATAACACGTGGGAAAGAGATCCTATTCCAGGACATACTATACAATGACATTTTTTCATGATTTCTGTCATCATTGTACACTATGATGCTTTTTAGTCATTTTTGATGAAATGCTACACTATGAAATTTTTTTCATGTTTTTGACAACATACTATACCATGATGCTTTTTGGTAAATTTTTGATAAAATAATATACTATGACATTTTTTCACGATTTTAGGCAACAGCTATACTATGGCTTCTTTCATGATTTTTGACAACATTCAACACTGACCTTTTTTCATGATTTTTGACAACATACTATACTATGACATTTTTAGGTAATTTTTGGCGATATGTTATAAAATAATGGATACAATAAACAATAATGAATTCAACTAAAATTCAAGCCAATTCAGCTCATCTTTTGAGGTCATTCAGGAGATATCTGATGTGTTTTCAGCAAGGATTTCTGCAGACTCAGCATTCAAACTTCATTTTGTTCAAGAAACGCACTTTCATTCCACTTACTTGTCCTAAGACCAGTGTTTTTCAGGTTGGTGTGCCGTGCATGTCCATTTTGGGCCAGTCTCAAAGACATTGGTGCACTCCTCCTAAAATGAACATTACAGTACAAGTTTACAGGTAGCATTTGGTGTTGTTTTTTGGTGCTTTTTTTTAAAATCTAGTACATTATAAAAAGGTCAACACAATTTACACATATACAGAACTGGAACTATGATCACAGTAAACTAAAGTTAAAGGATACAATTGTTTTCACTAAAACATGAATAATCAATAAATCCATTGATTTATTTTTATTTCCTCTTTTGCAAGTCAATTTGCAGTCCTGTAAATCTTAATTTACAATTAAACGTAGCATTTCATTATGAAGTACCTCATAGCTCCGAGCCTTCCCCTTTCCAAAAAAAGCTCAACGGTAACTTTGGGCCCCGCTGGGTAAAGTCTGGCATAAAATGTCCTGTTGTGCACCATCGCTTTGAACCAGCCCACTGCCTCCTCAGACCAGTCTGTCCCATTCACTGGAGTCACCTGGGGGCAGCAGGAAACAGACACAGAATACCATGAACTGAGATAATTCATTTCCTTTGTCAGAGAGCAGTAGATAAGGCTGTGACTAATCATGTGGACAGATGCCAATAAGTGAGTCTCCACTCTCACAGCACAGTATATTAACCATTTCTACCAATGCGAATCCTGAGAGGGAGAACATACATGCCTGAAATCTCAACAAGAGATTTATGTGCTGGTTGTAAAAAAAACATTAGGAGGACAACACTAATACAATAGAAATAAAAAACACTTACATTTACAAGTGAGACCTGCAAAGCCTGAAGTGGAAGAACAGCCATTTCTGCGGTCAGCCTCTTGATGTTCAGCAGCGACAAGCAGGCAGTATCACCTTGGTCCAGCCACTTCACCTCCACCTGGATCGTAGTCTCACACCCAGGGCCATCAGTGAAATTATTATTCTCTTATATCCAAGAGACAGAGAGAGCAGGTTAGGCTATTTCCAAGTGGCTATATGGAAGCAAAGCGTCGCTGCTACCATCTAGAGGCACACATTTGCACATCCATTCAAAAACACAAAACACAAACCCACCTCCACTTACACCACATATCTTCGTCACCTGAGCCCTGCGCCATTGTTCTCGCTTAGCGAACCAACCCATAACTTGGGTTCCAATGTCTGGAATGCAGTTCTGCTCAGCATATGATCTACTGGCTTTCCAGCTGCTGCAAATGGGTGAAAAAATAATGACAACCAGGAACATGTGGATTATTGAAAAAAGAGGGGAAAAAATCTACAAAGAAAGCTGTAATGAAAAAAAGGAATAAATGGCTCTGTAGGTCCTGTAAATGTGATCAGGGAATCAGTGAGGGTTGTGTAAAGCTGAGAAAAAGCAGTCTAGAGATTAGAATCCATGCAGGGTGACTTACTCTGTGATGAGGCCCTGTAGCTTGGTGAAGGAGTCAGCATGTTGGATGTAGAAGTCGCCTGGGGAGACAGCATGAGACACCACAACTTCAATCTCTTCAAATCTCCGCACCTGGAATTTGGGAATGGTAACACTGTTGATCACTGGTGTTTTTGCGCCAGCAGAAATGTTCTCTCTCTCAGGTTCAGTGCACTGGGAAGTTTGGGTTTTCCTCTGGATGTTTACACAAGAGTTCTCCACATGAGCAGTTATATTTTGGCAGTCTTCATTTTTCACTGGGCTGCTGACAGTGTGTGCTTGTTGCACCTCTGTAAAGATGTCTCCAATATCCCACAATTCAGTCTTTGTTGCAATCACACAAGTGTAGGTCAGAGAGCCACTTAATTCCACTTGTTTTACTCTAAAGACAGGGGCGTGATTTTCAATGTCTGCACGCAATGTTTTCTGGGCCGGTGAGCCCATAAGGTCGTCTAACACAATATTTCTGAACTGGTTGTTTTGTGTTTTGATGGTAGGTGACGGGTGTGGTAAACATGAATTGTGCATACTTTTATTCCAGTCCATGACAGTGACCTCCTCCAGTGCACCCATTCTTCGTTTGTTCTTAGCCCAAGCCCTGAGGAATTGCAGCAGCTGAGAGGATGTTTGTTTTTGGTGTTGCACCTGGACATCCTCCCATTCAAAGCTCATTTTTGGTGTTACGTTCACAGATTCCGAGTTACTGACTGATGCTGGTACTAGCAGAGGTGGTCTCTCTGCAGTATTCTCCGGGGTTTGAATAACAGCAGGCAGCAGACTCACAACGTTTGGTTGGCTCTTCTCCTCAGAAATAACAGTCTGTTCTTTTTCTTTGCCCTTTAAATGACATATGGGGCCTGGGGTCTGAATGGAGGAGATGCTGGAGATCATGTTATCCTCCTGGGCTGCTGCAGGCTGGGAGATGAGGAAATGTTTCAGCTGCTGATGTGACACTGTCCCTCTTAGCACCTGGACTGCTTTGGCTATGGAGCTTGCCATGAGCCCATTCTGTAACATAGGCCCAAACTTGAGAACATCTGTCATCAGAATCCCTTTGTCTCCGAGTGGCTGAAGCTGATGTGTTCTCACTTTGATTTTGACAGCCTGCTGGACACACACTTGTGTCTCTGTAATGATGAGAAGACATCTTGGATACTTGTGGTAAATGTAACTCAGGCAACAAAAATATACATATTATTGATTATTGACCTACCAACAGTGAGGTCCTTCAGTAAAGCTGAGAGTCTGTCTACAGCTTGACATTTCGCATCCAGAGCATTTGCAAGATCAATGAAGCCACTGGTGGGAAAAGACGAATTGGAGAAAGCTTGGACGTCATCATAGGCCTGAAAGGGGAGTGAAACATCATAACACTATCATTTTTCAAGAAAAAAAATCTGTGCTGTTTTTATTAATGTCATTGAAAACTATTCACTACAGACTTTAGTTTATTACCAAGCAATCTTCTTAAATGTGTTAGTTAATTGGATATATTGCTTATTAATAATTTAAAAAATATGCAATGACTGCAGCTTTAGCAAAAGAAATCACATTCAGTTTTTATCCATAATTATTTTAGTATCATGAGGTTGGCGAGCCTGCTAGCTAGCTAGCTAGCTAATCTACAGGCTAACCTCAGATGTAAACATGTGTGGACGTTAAACAACAGCTAGCTTTACCTTGTTGATGAAGTCGTTCAGTTTGTGTTCAAGTGCTCTCTTGGCGTTTTCCAGCACAAACAGTTTGTATATCAACTGTACTTTGTGACTGACGGGGGCGGACCGCGGCTGGAGGCGGACGACCTGTTGCTGAGGAGGAGTCATTGCGGACGACGACTGTGTTCGTTGCCGCAGCCGTGGATAATGCTAGCTAGCTAACCCGGCAACCCGCCGACAACGTTTGTTAGTGTCAGTGTTAAGTTTCCGGGTCGGAGGAGTTACCACAGATCAACACAAAAGTGTCTTATTTTTTTCCGCGTTGTGTTTCTCTTCCTCTCGCCGAAATCCTCTGTTTATCAGTCTGTAAAGTTCCCTGCAGTTGTTAGCCGGAGGACGTGGAGGATCCTCCGTTCGCCATTTTGCAACCTGCCGCCCGCCTTACTAGCGTCTTTTATCAAATTTGTATTAAAGCTGCAGTGTATCGTTAATTTTAGGGCTTTCCCTCCTCTGTCACCTTCTATCTATCTATCTATCTATCTATCTATCTATCTATCTATCTATCTATCTATCTATCTATCTATCTATGCATCCCACTTCACTGAACTCTTCATCACATCAGTGGATTTTTTTTATTGTGTCAGAAGAACAGTCAAAACACCTGATCTTATTCAACGATGTAAAGTCATGACCTCTCTTTTTCACTACTCTAACAATATAGACCATCAAGTATATGGAAATATATGCTTCCCTGTTGTACTGTATAGCATCATACAGTGTCAGTCATACAGAGTATGCTGGGAGAAAGACTACAAATAGGGGTCAGCAGATTTTTCAGACGAACATTGGGACAAAAGCAGAAATTGACTGCAGGGCAGACAGCTGGGAGCTCCGACAACTTGTTTATCAAGATGAGAGATTACGGCAAAACACCTAGAGGGAGAGCCTGACACTGATACAACTTTCCAACGTGCTAACAAACAAGCTGCTGCTGATATCTAAATACGAGCTACCATTAACCACCAAGGAGAAGAATGAATACAATTTGCTACTTGCATTCCAATGGTTTCACACCTAATACTATACACACAGTGTTCTTTTCTTCAAGTGCTCTTTGCTTGAACTTGTCATGCTGCTACTTGATCTCGTACCTAAATCTTATGGGTGGGGCGATGGAGACATTTTCCTACAAGTTAACATTGCTCAACAGCTGGATTGATAGGCATCCTGGCTGTTTTGATAAGTACACTGGGATAACATGCCAGCGGACACCGTGGTCACAGGATCAAAGATTGCAAAATGGCAAATTCTGCATCAGTATAAAGGAGAAGGATGAGTCAGTAGACTATAAGAGAGTTTCTCAACAGGATATCCTGCAGCAGTTGTTTCTCCCTGTGCCACCCAAAGCTCAGACTGTAATAATATCTGCATGCAGAGTTTTTGATTGTTTCACCAGACAGTCACCTCCCCCTCATTGTCTGTGGTTCAGCAGTGTGTGACAAAGTAAAGGGATATTTATATTTTGTTAATACAAACTCACGTTGATCATTATATGTGAAGATATGTGAACACACAGCACACTGAAAAGTTAAAGGCCCTTCAACTCCCACTCAGTGTTTTGTGACTTGGTGGGACTCAGTTTGCCCAACCAAATACAGAAGTTCACAGAAACAAAGTTCTACCTCGTTTAACCTCAACGGTTTGGTTTGCAGGTTGCAAGAAACAAGGGGATTCAACGAACACTGGCAACATTTTCTTGTTTTAACTTACATAATGTTTATTATGTACAGCATGTTTATTATGTACAGCATAACTGTTGCCATGTTTACCACAGAATTTCTCTCTCTCCCATGGTCAGAGCCACATACATTATACAGATTACAGTACACAGACAGTCGGAGGTAGTGTAATATATGACAGGTGGAGCTTGCATATACACACTGTCATACATACTACATTTATCTAAAATACATACTTATGTTCTATGTTGCTTACATACAGTATGTCTATACAGAAACTACTATATGGGTTCTTATTGGTGTTGTATGGAGGTGGTCAGTCCTGATTCTGGGAATGTTGTGCAAGACTTCACAGACGTCATAAGAGTTTGAGCCAAGGTTAAACTTTCAGTTGCAAACAAACATTTCACAACGAAGGATGGGCAAAAAGTTCTCTGGCTGATTTGGCAAGCACTGCGACCAAGCAGCCTGGGAGTCAATAAAGCCAATTTCAATCACAACATCGCAGCAACGCAGGTCACACAGCGGGATAGCCTACATGTCTGACAGAATAGTAATGGGAAGAGGAGTCACGTGAGAAGCCATGAACACGGTTAGAGTAGATGCTTGTTTCTGCAGTCAGAAAAGTATTAACTGAAAGTCTGTTAGCGTTTACAACTCATAGGCAGACATTAAGGCACACTTCTGTAAAAGCATCCGGCAAAGTCAAACTCACAGGAATCATGCTTCAGTTGCTGCAGTTTTTTTTCCTCCACTTTCTCACTGGCTGCATTTGGTTTTGTTACCTAATATGACCTGTCTGTTGAGCCATGTAATAAACCAGGGATCATACTATAAATGAACTTGCTGTGCAACACAGCTTCCTAATAGACACGATGCACACTAATAATAGTATGAATACAAACAAAACAATAATGAACATTTGTCCAAAGGGAGGCTGCTGTGCTTTGCTGTGCAACACACAGTAGGATGAAGAGCTTTTCAGATATTCAGACATGTTGACTCTGCTCTCGCCTGAAAAACATTCGGTGTCACTGAAATCAGGCAGGTTTACTTTCAGCTCATGGAGGATTCTCAGCCATTCGCTGTCACAGCAGTTAAAATAATTTCCGCTGATATACATAACCCGAAGGTGTTTGGATAGAGCATGGACCAAAGACTGGTTTAGAGACACAAAACGATTATTACTTATGTCAAGTTCTCTCAGAGGGGAACAGCTTAAACTGCTGGGTATAACATCCAGACGGTTGTTGGACACGTTCAGCTGCATTAGGGCTGGCATGCAGGGTAAAGACAGATCAGAGCTGCTCATGTTTGTTTCGCTGATAATCAAGGACTGAAGAGTTCCCCGCACACGTTCCAGTGCACTCGCATGCATTACCATATGGGGATTTCTTGCAAGGTTGAGGGAAACCAGAGAGGTTTTCTGAAACGTGTTTGGATGAAGCATTGTTATGTTGTTTTCTTCAAGACTGAGGTGTTTAAGAGTACTCATGTGCTCAAAGGCAACACAAGATGCGGTAAGATTTATGTGCTGCGTTGACTCTGAGCTTCTGGAGAGGTCTTTAGAACCACAAGGCTGCACAGAATTGTCTCTTAGATTGAATGTATCTATTTGCGTAAGCGCTTCAAGAAAAAGTGGGGAAACATATTCAAGTCCATTACTTTGCAGGTCGAGGTGCTTTAAAGCGGGAAAGAAGAGCTGCCGATGGTATTGTAAATCACTATAATCCCGAACATTCCAGGTAATGTTTTGCAGGCAATTGTAACTGAACTTGAGCCTTTCTAAAGATGAGAGAAGGCTTAAAGTCTCCAGTGGGAAAGACCTGAAGTTATTATAGCTCAGGTCAATATAAATCAATGACATCTGCCTCCAGTTAGAATGCAGGTTATTCTTTCGAACTATTTTCTCATTCATAATGTCATTATAAAGATAATTGGCCTCTGATACCATTGCGGCCTCTGAATTTTGGGTGCCAACCATGTTATTCTGCAAATGAAGATACCTCAGCTGGTTCATCTGTGGGACAATTGGAAAATAAAGAAGTTTGTTGAAACTCAAATCAAGAATTTCAAGCTCGTACAACCGGTTGTCCTCACGTGTAACAAAAAACTCCATCGGATTATGACTGAGATTCAAATATTTAACTTGTTGTAATTTAAAATTGCAGATATGTGGAAGGTTATTTTTGGCCAAGTTTAGTGTCTCTAATTGGCTCAGTCGTTCAAATGTGCCCTGTTCTATCACTGATATCACATTGTTGTCAATAAAAATGGCCCTCAAACCTTGACTCTCCTTGAACAAGTTGTGTGAAAGTCTTGTTAGAGCATTACCAGTCATCTTAAGTTGATCCAGAGATGCTTTGTTTCGAAGGTACAGCTCTGCTGACTCGTCACTCAGGCCATTCATTGATATGTCCAAACTCCTCAGGGAACTGATGGATTGGAGAGCTTTGCTGGTTTTGCCAGGGTTGCTGTTCAGTGCATTTCTGGACAAATTCAACTCCTCAAGTTGAGCCAGGTTTTCAAAAGCCCCCTCGGAGATGAGATCCAGCTGGTTGGAGCTCAGGTCCAGCTGCTCCAAGAATGGCAAAGTGAGTGTGTGCAACTGTCTGATGAAGTTATTGGACAGGTCGAGTCTTTTAAGTCTTACATCCAAATCCCGCGGGACCGAGTAGAGGTTCAGGTTGTTCCAGGAGTGATCCTAGAATGAAATGTCCATTAATCATCATTACACAGTGAACCATGGAAACCACAGTCAAACAATCTTGACAGTTTCTAGGAAAGCACAGCTAAAAGTGCAGCTTTATGGACAAGACAAGATATATAGAAAATACAGTGATTTTACATACTCTGCATTGAAATTACTCATCCTGAACGAACCTACCTTCGGCTCATCATATGTCAGTCCAGGAACATAAACGTCATGGCTGAGTGACCAGAGCAGTAGGAGTTTAGAGAACATATGTCTCATCATTTTCCCTCTGCTGCTGCTTCTGCTGCTGTTAAACTGTACAGTATCACCACTGTTGTCAGAGTTCAGATACACACTCACACACCCCCTCTGATAGCCATGTATCATAAAAAAAGGCAGAGAGAAAACATCTGTGGACACCAGATAGACACCGTGAATACTATATTTAGACAGAAAAGGCTTGACCACTGATACATCACTTTCTATAAAACATCAATGTATAAACTTTACCTTCTAACTGGGGAAAACAGTTTTAGACAGTTGTGGTTATACTTCTATGCTGAATATGGTCTATTAAACAGATCAATTACAGATAAATAAAAAAGTATTACATCGGGACTAAAATACTACCTCAAAATATATTTGCACCAAGGCATTTATTCATTGGTCATTATATTTTATTAAAAGCATTTGCAGTAATAGCGGGTTTACATGTCAGCCAAGAAAACACCTTTCCAGGGATATAAATTGATACGATTGTTTGTTCCTGTCAAGGAAAATGGAAACGGTTTAAAAATAGATGGGAGGAACAAATAAACAGACAGCTTGGAGGTGGAGCTGGGGGGGGAAACATCCCTGCGTGGTATAAAGAGATGTGCAAAAATAGACCGATGAAAGGAAGTGGTAGAACACATAAACAAAACAAAGCAAGGGGACCGGCTCCGGTGGACTACCTGAAAAACACACTACGATGCTGTAAGGCTGAATACAATAACTGTCTTCAACAAAGCTGACAGGAGAAGGACAGTTCAATTAAAAAGTCACGCATTTTCCCCAGATTAATATTAGTTTTCCTGCTCCTGTCACTTGGCCCTTTATCAGTATGCAGAGGCAGCTCCCCACTTCCTGCAACAACGAGCTGCACAGTGTCCGTTTTCATTCTGTCTTGTTTCAGTTTAGCTTTACAACACCAAAAAAGGTCGAGTCTGCGTCCATTGAGATGAGGGCTTGGGGCCTGTATGGGATCACCAGCTCTAGTTCATCATCCCGATGAAGCTGCACAATACCTGTTGAGACAGGTTTGATCATAAGAGATGATCATGATGATCGGTGATACTAAGGAGAGAAAGAGGCTTAGTCGGGAGTTTATAGTGTTTCTTGGCTGAGAATCTTACACTATCTGGAAGTCTGTGCTGAAGGGACCCACATTCTTCCAAAACATATATGCACCCACTCGTTGTTTTGAGAGAAGAGTTTTGGTGGAAACTCTTCAAAGAGATCGGATTAACTCGATTATTGTAGTGACCCCTCGTGCATGATGTTGAAATATCTGTGTAAGAAAAATTCTTTTCCCCTCTATTTGTCACATGTCTGTATTGTTTGAACCTTGTAACTGCAAATGAAAATCCATAAACATCAATAGATAAAGCTCAGTAACTGACATTTTATCTTTTGTTTGGTGTCTGTGTGAAAACCAAAGTGTAAAAATAATTAACTGGCTTATTTTTACATGGGATGAAATGCTGTCTAACTTATTCACATTGGTTTGAATCCATCCAGGAAGTCACTGCCAGGGAATGGCACGTATCCTCTCTTACAACCATGTGCTGTTTTGATTTTTCATATGTTTTTTGTGCAAAATAAATAGATTAGATATGTAAAAGATGTTTTATGTGGCTTTTGTTAGCTTTAAACAGACCCAGGCGAGCTTCCTGTTTCCAGCCTTTGTGCTGTAATCTAACCCATCGCAGGCCATAGCCCATAGAGAGGCATCAATCTCATCTAAATTTCAGCAAATTAGCTTTTGTATCAAAAGGTTATTTCTTTAGAGGGTACAATGCAGAGCAGCAGCGGTGCCTCACTGACCTGCAGTGTAGCATGTGTTGGCAGGAGTTGCATCAGGCATCTCTTGCAGGCAGCGCAGGACCTCTGTTGATGTTGTCATGGTGGAGCTCCAGCTTCGAATAACATGACCCATGACTGTGCTTGGGCTTTTGAACAGAACCTGTGAATTAAGCAGAACATTAGTCGAAAAGCTGTAACAAATCAGTCTAATATCAACTCAGTTATGCTTGAGTTCAGTGACACCATACTTGTCCAAACACCAAGTAATAACCGTCCTCCTGGACAACAATTCTGTTTTCCCTTTGTGAAATTGCATTTCCTTGCTTTGCAGAAAGAGTCCAAGGGATCACAGTTATATTTCCTGTGGGAAAAGGCGAGCTACACTTATTCAAAATAATGGCAGACTGTGCAAATCTGAAGCCAAGGAATTGAATTTAGTTTTACCTCTTATGTCTGGCTGTTTGTTTGTGTTAGCACTTAACTGCAGGAATGTTGGAGCTGGCGAGAGTGGGAAATAAACATAACACTTTAATTTTATTAACTTAGCAAATACTGTTTATGGTCTCACTACCAGATTAGACTGCAACTAATGGACACATTTTCAGTTCTCAGCTCCAACCCACCTTCGCAGCTGCCTTGTTCCCGTTTTACTCTCCTGGAGGATATCTTCAGAGAACTCTGAGCCTTTTGGAAAGTCCTTGGATTAATGTCCTAAGAGAAAACAAAGCATTAAGAGAAAATTTATTATTGCAGCACTATCTGAATACTCACTAATGGCATAAATCTCAGTAGTGCAATGTCCAAGATGACTCCATCCAACATAATCAGTGACATACCTCTCTTGTTTTAGACATCCTGGCCATTTTCCCATCGACTCCCTCAAAATGTGGCTGATTTAATTGTAGAATTAACTCCCCTCGGAGTTTCCGAAAATCGCTTTCTAAAACACTGGCTCTGTGCACCAGGAAAAGACTAAGACAAAACATAAACGCCGCTAGTGATAATAAAGGATTGTAAAGCATACTGAGAGTTGCAGACTGGATGTCTTCAAGTTACTCAAATGGGTGAGGTCACACATCAGTTAACCCCGGAAACCTACGTGCTCAGTTTCAAAATTAGTTTCCAAATGAGGAACTATATTCTCTCAGCCTCGAAAGATGGAATTCATTTAGATTGTATGAAGATTATGGCCAAATTGCAGTGTGTTGTGAAACTTGCAGTCAAAGTAAAAGCCAGGTTAATGGCCTCCCTGAAAAAACATCTTTTGTTCTTGTCAGTACTTGTGCAAGCAGAGTCCAATATGAAAGAAGCTTTAACCATTTAAATCAATGCCACCAGCTGTGCCAACAGAAACGACCGCCAAATGTGTTTAGACAGAAAATGAAACATTTTAATCCATCAATCAACTCCATTTACAAAAGTATATCCCATTTTATATACAATATGTACAGAGATGTATAAACAATTATAATTTTTCCACATGGATTCATTCATATGGTAACTAAACAATAGCATGGTAACAAAAAACATATCACTGATATTCTGCAGGGATGCTGTAGTGCAAATGTGCGCAAAATATATAGTGCTGTTGCTCCGTGAATACCTCATAACTCCAGTTTTAAAGGATTCTCTCAGCTTTGCATTGGTACCTTTATATTTGCTTTGAACATTAATATGCTCCTTAAATTATCTTTATAACCCAGGGGCATATGGCGCTTTAACTCCCTATTAATCTGTTCACTTACAACTGTTAATATAATTAAATTATTTAAAAAGGACAAGTATAAAAACTGCAAATAAAAAAATTAAATAGCTGAAACTTTTTGGAGATACAAGATTATCATTCAACAGCACTTAAAAGTTTCTAAATATTAAGTATCTGTCAGCGCAGTGTTATTCCTTGTTATTAAAAAGGGATGTTGTCTGTCTGTTTGGGAAACAATATGGTGACTATAAATAGGTTTAATAGGGATGTTTGTCTCATCCAGGCAAAATCATTGTGGTGGGAAACAAATTGTCTATGTTGTTGGTTTTAATATAGAGCTGTGAAAGTGAACAAAAATCACTCAAGGGATTCCTCAACCTAACGGATTTAAATGCCCTCTAAACAGGACATGGACAAGAAGTTGCTTCTAGAAACAATAGGTATCAATTCATAAATCCCAGATCAGGCAGGAGGAGAAGACAGTATGACTGTGGACTGATTTGACCATTGTGAGCAACTTTTTTTCATGTCTCGTGGCTGTGTAGTTATCAGTTCTGTCCAGCAGAGGGAGCCTCCCCAAGTCTTACACTTCCCAGAAAGGTGGTGTGGTTGGTCATGCTGATGAGCGTATCTTCATACACTATGCGGATGGAAATCCGTTGGCCGGCGCGGAGCAAGCTCACCCCAGCCGTGTAGCAGGTGTTGAACTTGCGCTGGCCTGTCTCGATGCTGCAGGTGCAGCGGAGGAACGGGTTGGAGTCCACCATCACCTCATAGCTGGCAATGTCTGTGAAGTTGAGGTAGTACACCTGGTGGAGTGGGGGCAGACATAAAATTCACAAAACTGAGAGGGATAGTCAAAACAAGTCAAAATAATATTTGAGGCAACATCTAAAACAATATCACGGAATCATCAAGTGTTTGAGTTCTAGAGCTTCACTTTTAGCCACTAGAACGGAGGAAAACAATCTTGTACAGTTTAAAACATTCTTTGATAAGCAAAGCATGCAGATTGTTTAAGCTTAACTGCAGAACATCTGCCAGTTCTTTTGACTGTGAACTGTAAATTTTAAGAGTTACGTCAAAGACCGTACTCACTTCTACCTGACTATATATGAAGTAGACACCGTCCAACAGCACCTCTAGCTCTCCAGAGCGAGGGTGCATTTTGAACACACGGTGGTGGATGGACACCATCTTCCAGTTCCTAAGGATGCCTTCAGACAGATCTACACACATCACAGACAAAACAAACAAACAAGAGGCAATCAGTCAACACAAACACTGTAAAACTGGGTTTGGCCACAGCCAGAGCTTTGCTCCGAGAGAACATGTAACACTGCTAATGATGTTTCCACTCACACTGATTCCCACTGATGACTACAACAATCCCAATCTTAATGTTTGGTAGAATCCTATCATAGCAACAGTTTTACACTGGGGTTACTATAATCCTATATATTCTTTAAGTACACATTAGTAGAATCCAACCAAATCTTAGGTTCTGTAGATGATTGCATTAACTTTCAATAAGGCAGCCTCATAAAGAAAAGAATATCTGGTGCACTGAATTTCTGTTGTTGTAGGTTTAGGAAAGTGACAGGGATTAATCATGTTTATTATTTTGTCTTAATCAAAGCAGTGCAGCTACAACTGTGACCCACCTTCTCTCACTTGGATGGTTGTTTCCTGCCCTTGCAAGTGAACCACTGCAGGCTGGAAAAACAAAGATCTCGAGTGACTAAGGGTCAGTGTTAGGGCTGGAACACACAGTAGAACAGAAGAACATCTGTCTCATCAGGGATTTTGTGTGAGAAAAAATTAAATTAAAGTACCTGGAATTCCTTTGTTTTTGTTTTATCGAGAACCCCTGCAACAATAAGAAGCAGAGACATGGTAAAAATCCAATGCAGCTGAGGAACAATGGGGAGGTGAAGACTAAAACAAAACAAACATGACATGTTTTATAGACAGAGCACTGCGATCCCACACAGTGTTAGACGCACTGCATCTGAAACTCTTACTGTGCAGACAATGAGTTCATCGATTTTGACAACCTGAGCCCTCCTCTAGTGTGGGAATTTGTCTTCATGCAGGAAATGACTGTAATCTAAGAGCAAATCTTTCAACTTGCAGGTGTTTTCAAGATCTCTGGCTGGAGTCTATACTATCAGGGTGATATTGTGTCATTTCCATTTTATGAATTATACCTGCTGGACCTTGCGCACCCGGAGGTCCTTGTGGCCCTGGAGGTCCAGGGGGTCCTGCAGGCCCCACACCGATGCTTCCCGGAATACCAGGTATTCCAGGGATGCCCGGTGGGCCCTGTGGGCCCGGGGGACCAGGGGGCCCTGGGGGCCCTGGCACAGGCCTTTTCTTCCCTGTAAAGAGAGAAAACAGAATTGCAGGCAAACTTAATAAATGAGCAAGTTTGTTGTTTTATCCATTTACAAAGCCAAAAATTACAAATATGCCTCAGCGGGTGCAATCTGTACACGCATCTGCAAAGATTATAAATTCTGATATGAAGAAAGGCACAAGAAAAGAATAATGTGAATTCTTTCATGACAGATTAAAAATTTGTTCTCCTTCACTTTGAAGAGGCACCATTATTGGATTCTGGATGACATCTCAAAAACAAAGTTCAGAAAGTAGACCGCAAATAGCAGCCTAACCAATGACAAATAAAAGTGAAATTTAGATGGAATTTTAAATCACCTTTTTTCCTCTCTTTCCTTTTTTCCTTTGCAGTCGATTCTGTAGGAAACAAAAAAAAAAAGTGTGATTAAGCCTGAAATGGTCTCCTGAACAATTATCATCTCAGATAACATCTCGAGTATCCAGCTCATTCTGTGTAGGTATCCTACACAGGCTATAATAACAGATTCATGATGTTGAGTGCAGAACACTGGAGTGGAGGTATGTCAGTCTGTGGTATCTCCTAGTGTAGTAATTTGTAAGTGTGGTTTCACCTCCTCTGTATGAACAAGTGCCTTAAGCATTCACAGGCAGTGGAACTGGAGAAGATCATTAGAGAGATACTTTATCCTGCCAAAATCCTTTTCTTTGAATTAAGCCCAGATGGAGAATGCAGATGAAAGTGTGTGTGTCTGTGTGTGCGTGTGGGTGTGTGTCTGTGTGTCCATGTGTGCGTGCATGGATGTTGGTGGGGCATCTATTGTATGTCAGTGCTTGAAAGACAAAATGCACTTTAGTGTGCTGCTGCGTGTGTTCTCTGTGTGCAGCTGAAGAATCCTTTTCAAAATGCCGTCTCGCTGTTCTTGTGTTTACCATGTCATTACAACTACAAAGGCCATTTAACCTTAAAACCTCACAGTTTGAGTCCCCCTCAAACATATGGCCAGCGTTTCTCCTCTGGCTAAATGACTGGATGCATCCGCATAGATTTCTCTTAACGAGCAGACCTATCTGGAATCTGGTGCCCGTTAGGAGTGCCGAGAACGTACACGCTCGCTTGCTTGCTCCCGCGCACACACACACACACACATACGCACACAACCCCACACACACACACACACACACACACACATCTAAGGCTGAGATTACAAAAGCCTTTGTCTGTGCACTGAGAGCAGAAGAGAGACCTGGGAATGATTAGTGTTTAGAGGCTCGGGACTTTACAGATTTATGTATAAAGTCTCAAAGGTGAGTTTTTTCTTCTAATTTAAACACAATTACTATACTTCCCCCCAAGTATTCAGTGTCACGCCACAGACATTGGAATGCCTTGTGATCATGCTGCACTTGTTGCACTCAGACATGAAACTTCAAAGCCTTAGCTTTTTATTTGGATAGCTCACATTCTAAACAAAAAAAAAACTACAAAAGCACTCTCAGACATATTGCCCACATGGTTGTCTATGAGGCTATTGATTACCATAAATTATTTTAGAGGAATTAATGAAAGCCTTTAAAGTCCATTATGAAATCCCAGATGTCCACCTCGCTTTATGAAATGACTGCATGTTCCCACAAGTGAAAATTTCTCTGTATTATTTTCTAACAGTTCAGGCGTGACCAATTACACATTACAATTCCAAATCTATAATCTGCTTTGTTGACAGATATAAAAGATATTTTTGGGAACTGATTATATTTTGAGATGAGGGAACTCATCACGGCCTTGGCTGTCTGTTTCAAATTGGTGAAACCCTCCCAAACTCCATCCTGGCCGTCCAAGTAATAATCAATCCCATTCCATTAAATCTCTTGCTCTATAAACTCAACATAATGTGGTGGAACTGCTTTGTTAAGTAAGCTCGGAGCAGTAAAAATCCATTCCACAAAAAAGTGAGAAACTATTAACAAACTGTTTTCTAAAATTTAATGGCCTTCGGCCGCCATAAGCCTGTTATTTACACTGTACTGAATCCACTTTAAACAAGAGTTACAGAAACAATTACCCAAGTGTTGACCAGACCGTAACCTGAAAACAGACTGATGCAGGTGCAACAGAGGGCACCCTTTGTTTAGAGCATTAAATGTACTGAATTTGACGTTAGAGTCGGAAAAAAATAAACGAGGGGGGCAATAAAGCTTAAGCACCAGCATAATGTCTGTGTCAGGGCGTGAGGATAAAAGACACCACATAATGATAAATCCAAAAAACACCGCAAGTACCTGTCTCTGGCTGCTTGTTGGGACTTCTTTTTGCTCGCTGAGTTATACCCCTGTTATCCTCTGTGGCACGGAAGTCGCTATTTCGGTGCAGTAACCGCTCCTGGTTAAAAACAAAAGAGAACATGAATGAGCACACATATTGTTGAGCAGGAAATTCAGGTGTGATTATTCAAACCCAGAGATTCCCCTCAGACCATTCACGCCAGTCAAGACCACCTTACATTCATTCAACGGAGCAAACAAAAGCAACGAGTGGTACAAGTTATTGAGCGTGAAACCAAGTTACAAGTGGCCTTTCTATTCTAGAGGTATAATGTTTGCACAGAGACAACTTGAGGCATTTGAAAATATTTGAGACACTGTCAGCCAGCACATTCATTTGTGGCCAAGTCATTGTCTGCTCCATCGGGGCTGTAACCTATCCTGTAACCCAAGTCACTTTTGTCTGCGTGTCTGCCGTTTGAGACAGTCACCTGGACACTGCTGCTCTAAAATTCACCTTTTGATACAAAAGGAGGACAGGAATTGTGGTTAATCTGAGACCAATACCCATTCACATGGCATCTGGTCCCAACCCTATTCAGACAGGTGTAGGTAGCATGAATGAACTAAAACAACAGAGTCAAAGAAAAGGATCTGATGGAGCTGGTCTGAGCTCACCCCTAAAAGCAGGAAAAGCTAAGGCAAAGCTACAGCGGTGGAGTGTTCCCATGGGCGAGCGAGTGGCGGGACAAACCACATGCCTGTGTTCTTATGCGGCAGGTTCTGGTTGACCTACATTCACATGAACTCTGTAGGACGTGCTGACCTGACTGTAGCACGCTCGAGATGTGGCTGCCTCAGAAATTTTTTCTCACCAAGGATTTTGAGGTTAAATGTGTAGCTTGTTTAAAAGTCGCCTGCTTTCAGAAAAGCCAGTTTATGATCACAGTGTTGGAGGATTCCCAGATACCGATAGACAAAGAAACCCAGCATTGTGGACACAACAAGACCACCCAATGCCGTCTTTTCCCCAAGGCTTGCAATATACAGAATCACTTGCCGTTACACTTTAGTGTCAGCATAACTAATAATAAGGATACGAGGTATAAAGACTCTTAATGGCTTAGAAACAGATGACCAGACAGCTTGTATTGTGCTGGACATCTGCTTAGAGACTATATAACTGAGAACCCCATAACAGTACGTGCAGTACCTTAGCACAGATCAAAAGTTAATAAAAAATGAAGTGTCACATTTTCTGCTTAGAATGAATCAGACACGCTTACTGGAAAACACTTTGACCTCTCTTTCTCCATGGGGGTTTATCCCAGTTGGGGATACGAGATGACATATTCCATCTGTGATGCTCGAGTAAACATAGTTGTAAAACGTGGCCGACGGCGAGAAATCTCCGTCTCGTGAAAGCAGCATGAACCACCATTGTCAATTTGTGTGGTTTTCAAGCAAAGCCACTGAGAGAGCATGAGAGGAAAGACAAGAGAAGTTGTGTTTCGAGTTTCTTCAATACCTCATCTCAGATGAGGGAACTCCATTCCGCGAAGGATGAGATGTACCATGTCAAACCCCCTGCTGGCTATGCTGGGCTCGCTCGAAGTAGTTGAAGTCTACATGCCTGACCAGCTGCCAGCCACGCCTGACCTTATGAGCATGGGAATTCCAGCCTGATGTGTGAGGAGTATGTGTTGGAACGGTTTATCAACACACAGACCTCCAGATGTTCCTGCGAGCAGGAACGCTTGCTGTTCATTTGGTGCGCAGGTGTCTCCACATCTCCCCTCCAGCTGTTGGCATATAGGGGGCCTTTACCTCTCAAAGGACTCTGGGTGTGTGTTCAGGCATATGGCATTACACTTTCGTCTGTTCTGACAGCCAAACATGATTCAACAGCCAATTTCTGAGCCGAGATTAAGCTCCAGCAGAACAACAAAAAAACAAACAAGCAGAGCAGTCTGCTACTACCAAACGGGTGCGGCTGGTGTTCAGATGAATGCAACCAATAAATTCAAAAGAATAAAGAAAGGAATAAAGAAACATACATACATGCATACTGTACATACGCACACACATCCACACACACACACACACATAAAGCTGTGAAAATGGTTTGGCACCACAGTTTGTTTCATTTCACTTCATTATAACATGAAGAGCATTCATACCCTTCAAAGGCATGCTGAGTTACAGTAAATCACGATGACAGCATGTTGGTATGTATGCCAAGTGCCAACTATTGAGTAAACCATTCTTTTTTTAGCACAAGGGAAAAATGCTATTAATTAGAAGGCTCTCGAAACTTCAAAGCGTTGGGGGTTCTGTTACACTCGGAGGACGTGATCCCCTGTTGCTCCATGAGGATATGACTAAAATTCATTCACCTCAGGGATGTGTAATTTTCTGATCAGACGACTTCTTTTTGCCCTGTTAACACGATGAATTGCAAAGACTTGTATTTCTACCCATTTCTGTGCTCAAGCCACTGAAATTCCCTGACATTCATAACGTTTCATGCTGTTTGCGGCAATTGATTGCTTTGGCTTGTGTATTTTCAAAACCATTGTGACGTACGGTCCCTCTAGCACACATTTTCGACATAAATACAGACATTTGTGGTTGCAGTAACGCCTTTAATTTTCACTGCTCGTCCAAGATCTAGTCACTAAATTGTGGTCGAGAATGCGAGGTTACAGAAGGTGAGGAGGTAACACTGGTACATGCAGACTGGGTGCCCATCATCACTGCATGGGCATTTCTAACATTGATGGCGTTCATACTTTTTGTGAACTGAAGGCTCATAATACTCTGATTCACAGTCCTGGATAGAACAATGAAGGCGTGTTTTCCTCTTTCCTCTATCACCCAGAACGAGGGTTCCTGCGTCAGCCAATATCAAACACTGCTCTCTAGAAAGCCTTGTGTTTCAAACCGTAACTCCAGTAATATAATAAAAGCATCCCAAGATTGCCATCTAAAAAGCTGTGGAACTCAACCTAAGGGAAATGTTGCCTGTCAGCAGACAATCACATTTCAGACTGTTGCAACACTTGCTGGCAAAGTGATGCTGAGCTGAATCTCATGAATGCCATGAGAATTCATTGTTTTGGTAGATGTTTGTGACTCTGGACTTAATCTTTACAGGGTGTCTGCGTCATCTCTGCCAATACAATTCTTATACGGACAAGTCTGTAGCCTTATAGCTCTGGAGGTTCTGCCTCCTCTGTCTTATGCTTTTTAATGACTCTCGTGTCCACACTAATTAATCCCTGATATTTTGGCCTGCTCTATTGTTACACATGATACTGCTTGTTTTCACTAATCACGCACTGGTCACAATTAAAGTAGATGTGGGTGATAGCCCACCCCACCGCTCCAGAGCATGTATGCTGCTGAGAACTTCTTGTCCCATCAAAATATTTTAATAGCCATTAACTAGACTCCAGATGTTTCAGCATCTGTTCTTTGCGGGTCTTTGAAGGCAAACATCAGAGGGGGAAAATTATTTCATATAATGGTTATAAGAAATATGTTGGGCTCAAGTATAAAACGCTAACCGAACTGACACAATTCAGTGGATTGAATTTTTATTATGTTTTACTTGCTGCGGTCGGCTGACTGTGAGTGACACTTAGTCATACCCTGCATCACACTTGCGGCTTGCACTTAAGAGCAACACACACATGGGAGGGGCTTTTTACTGTTGGGAACTGCACAGATCTGCTGGGCAGCTGGGATTTACTGCCTTGCTCAAGGGCATGCCAACTGTGACTGTTGAGGGGACGAGTGTTTGTTCACCTCCCAGATCCAGATCATAAAGGAACAGATCATCTGCTCTCATTAAGAAACTACTCCAAAGATCTGGAAAAGTGTAAGATGTCAAGTGGAGCATATTGTTTAAGTGCTTGTCAGAGCTATCCAACATGTTATCATGTTTCCTGATGCTTTTATTGGACATTTTCGTGTTAGGGTGTTAGCAAAATATCCCAGGCTCTATAAAACTTGCAAGTGCTACTTTAGATAACAGAACAATATTTCTGGTCCAACATCTGCAGAAACAGACAGAATAAAGATTTATAGATATCCTGCAGAGTACAAATGCGTTCATATTGTGATATGCTGTTGCAAATTTGGTCTGACAGGATTCGCTATTTATTTTGCCTTGCGTCTCTGCATTTCATTGCTTTGTACCTGTGACATGCGCAGTGACAATAAAGCTGAGTCCAATCTAAAAACATTACTCCATGAACCAAGTTACAGACAGCCCCCCTTCTGTTCACAACTTATACGGCCTCCATCCTTTGCTTTCTCACAAATTTTTAGCCACAGTGACTTTGTTCCAATGAAGTGTGTGTCCATTACAAAACGTCTGGTTTTTATTGGCTGACGATAAAACAAGCGAGAGACAAAAATGGAATAAAACTGCTTAAGATCTGGGCTGAAATACAAATTTGCCCCCAGAATAAACATGGGGCTGTGTTTTATTTTTATAAACAAACATCAGCCCAGTGCAAAGTAAACATCTTTGCTTGTATGAATGAAATGTTTTGATGTTTAATCTTTTTCTATTTAAGATTTTTATCCACCCCAATAATGTAATCTCATCTGAACATAACATAATTCTGTCTGACTCACACAAATGGCTGATCAATACAGTTATATAAAAGAGATGAATGAAAGATGAATGGACTCCACTAGATGCACTGTTTCCCAGTCTTAATTTCTGGTCTACACTGACCAATCCAGTTGAGATCTATTTGACAAGAATTCATTTCTGGTATAAAGTCTTTTTACACTCTGAGGAACAACAAAACATGTGTTTTTCACCCATTAAGTTGAAGGAGTCCATCCTAACAGTGGTCACACGCTGACGTTTCAGCATAAGATGACCATGCCTGCGCACTATGACCATTAAATGCAATGTGGTTATATGGTTTGCATTTTGGGTTTTAATATCTGGTAGTGTTTGCTCGTCTTTGTTTTCAAGGAAAATGTTTTCATGTACTGTAACACTTGTCTGTATGCCTGCATCCGATTTCACTCATGGTGTCTAAGTACCTTTGATGAGGACTTGTGTGAAAAATCCAAGAAACTATTTTTTAGCTCTACAAAAGGGATTCTTCAAAGAATCGCCTGAAAAGCTAACAAGTGCGGCTGATGCGTCCAAATGCCACATGCTCCTGTTTCTCCAACTATGTAAACTGTGGGATGTGTAATCAGAGTTGTTTAATGCAGACATCTGGTAAGGGCAGCATCACAGTGCTGTTAAATATTTACAGCCTGGCTACAGTCTTTCACCTCATGAAGAGACACCATCTGGGTTGAATACCAGGCCCATCTCCCTTGGCTTGAACCAGGGAAACCACTACTATCTAAAATAAGCTTAGCTAAGGGCACACTGAGGACTAAATGAATAGGCTGAGTTTCCCACTTGTGAAGGGAAAACAAAATGAAAGGAAAATGCTACAAACCTCGAATACCAGTGATTGCTCTAGAACATCTCGCCTACAAATAAATAAATGACTGCATCCTAAATAACCTAAATTCCTCTGGGTCACATAAGTATGATGATGGTTCCGCACAGCTAAATGTTTGCCCCCCAACACACAAACACACGGGATCATTTCTTGGCACAAACCACTACACATATGAGCGACATGGACGAGCGACACAAAGTCGAGAGTTATACTTGTCCCCTTTGTACTGATGAAATTAAGGAGAGTGTGGTGGTGGTGGTGCTGGTGGTGTGTGTGCGTGCGTGTGTGTGTGTGGTGGGGGTGGGGTGCTGTTGCCAAAGCCACAGACAACACAGTGAAAATTCAATCAGCCCGCTGCCAGAAAAGAAAACACATGTGAGACGAGGCTGGCTCTGCTCCAAGTACCAACTGCCCCATCTAAGTCCGGATGAATTTACATCAGCCCCCGGGCTTTGCACCTGCTGGTGATCCAGTTCATTTTGCCTCCACCTGCTCCAGCACACTGACTGACCCTGCTCTGTGAATCCAGCTGGGCAGCCAGCCTGAGCTCTGAGCATCCACCTCTGTCTGCTTTAGGGAGGGGGGGGGGGGTCTCTGGAAATGAGTCAAACTGGGTTATATGTGGTTTGATGATAGGGAAAATGATAATCAATGTCATATGTGTGTATGTGCGCGCACACACACACATATATATATATGGACAGCACATTCTTGTATTATGGAGGTAAACCTTGATGTGCCACCCTTCTCCTCCCCCCGGATGTGTTTACCTCAGCCTTGGCCAGGTGACAGACTTTAAGCTAACACCACTGTGCGTCTTTCCTACACACACACACACACACACACACACAGCTGGTCTCCCCTGGCAAAAGCTCGTGACAAGCTACTGTAAAGTAAGTAGCCCAGAGACATGTCGTGACAAAGCGCGCGCACACACACACAGACACACAACCTGACACCGTGATACCGGAGCGCGAGGACCAAGCGGAGGTGAATCAACACGAACCGCATCCGTGTGAGGAATGAAAACAATGTGGCCTGTATTTTTTTTTGTTTTTACCTCATGACCCTCTCCTCCTCCACCGCCGCCGCCGCCTCTGCCTCCGCCGCCGGTCTCCTGCCGCGGGTGTCCAAGCGAGAGCGCCGCCGGGTCAGCCAGGTCACTCCCGGTCACTGTCAACATGGAGTCCCGCTTCTGGTGGATTATTTCCCGTTTGACCTCGGAGCGCAGGTCCAGGTAGCAGACGAGGGTGACAGCGTGCAGGGAGAGCGACAGCAGGAATAATCCCAGGAAGACGACACCGCCGCTCCGACTCCTGCACTTCTTGCTGCACGTGCAGGGAGCCGCGCGGGGCATCCCCGAGGCCGGGAAATCCTCCGCGGGTGAACCGTCGCGTGCCATGATCGGACGGAGCGCGTGACAGATGCTCTTTATCTCGGCATAATCGGCGCGTTAGTCTCGCGCGGGCCGCGGCTGTTCATTGACGTGGAGACTCATAGGTGCAGCAGCAGCAGGTCGCAGCAAACTTCTTCGAGTATCTGTAGTAACAATGGAGACCCGCCCACCTCCTCTGTGATTGGTCCGCGACTAATACGAACCCAAGCGATCCGGGACAGAGGTTGGCTGGCTGGATGCACCAGGTGCAGTAGGTGAGCGACACCTAACGGACTCGGGGAGATGCTGCAGCGCGTGCGAGATGCTGTCAGGCAGAGGAAGGATGCTGAGAGACAGTGTTGTGTGGTTATTAGTCAGCACTTAGAGGCAGGGAAATCACATGTCGTGACCTTCTTCACTCATGTAGTATCTGCTGTGCGAGTGAGAACGGGGAGTTGTGGTCACTTGTGTAACGTGGTATGTTGTTTACGCATATGTTTTGTATGTTTTTAGGTTTGGGACATGCCATTTTTCATGGGTGTCCTTTGTTTGGCCTCTTGTTTTGTTTTGTTATGTGGGTGGGTGGCACACGGAGCTAAATACTGCCCGGTGTTGTTATTAAAACAAAGCAAGCTGTTGATGATTTCATCATATAATCAAAGAACGGAAAAGTATCGCAAATGATATTCTCAAACCGACTACATATTACATCATTATTTCTAATTGCATCTGGGGCCCGTCAGGCTCGGTAGTATGATAGCAGGCCTGGAAGAGAACCAACGTCGCAGTGAGGTCAGCACCGCTCTGTGTACAACACCATCACACAGTCTAAACACGTGTCACTCAGCTCAGGAGTCTGGGAATAGTTTGACATTTATGTTACCCAAAAGTCAGGACAACGCTTTAACAAGATTGAACGTGGCACTGCAGTTTCGACTTTTTCAACATCCGCAGCAGACGTTAGTTTTGTTCTTTTCAGATGTCGACGCTTTGATCTCTGAAGCAAGGAACCAGAGGTGGCCCGTGGATCAGTCCGTCCTTGAGGTCTGAGATGATGAAACCGGTGCACCGAGCAAGCTGAAACTTCTGGTCTTGATGGATCGCGAGCCCAGATTAGTTTTCAGGCACATAGCATTTGTCTTTATTTCTTGGGGACAAAACCTGACATTTGCGTGTACCTGACCTACAGAGACATACGTTCTTTCATGATACATGTTCATGCTGACAGACACTGATTAATTGCTGTTTTTTCATTTGATACTGTGCCAGGAAATAATGGAGAAGAATGACTTTTGGGTGATCAGAAACAGGTATTTCATCACTGTCAAATGTTTAATGCATGGAGTTGATTTGTATAACAAGGTGAAAGTCTATTACTTTATTTGTCCATGTTGTTTCCATCCTCACTGCCACTGCATCACAGTCAATTTATCTTCAGGTCACGCAGGTTGATTCCTCCAACATGTGCAGAAAAAAAAAAGTGATTCTAGTCAGCTGCCACTGAAGGGCAGCATTGCCAAGCCATAAATCAATAACACTGCATACCAGCGTCCTTAAACTTAAACCATAACATAGCTTCATATTAGTCTGATAATTAAATTTAAATACACTTGTATGATGTATGTTGTGTTTGTGGAGCCTCTTTGTAGTTTCTCTGTTGACCAGTGATCTTGAATTAAGCATCCTAATTCCTTCTCTCTCTGGAAGTCATTTCTTTATTTCTGGAGTATGAGATAATGACATCGAAGAGAGAAAGGCTTTCAGTGAAACCATCATAGGGCCTGTGACTGAGGGCTCAGGCTAAGCATGTTTGCCACGCTTTTCATCCAAGCCGCAGGCACAATGGCTTCGAGAGGCAGATAATTCCGGACTGGAATAGTTAGGCACAAGCTTCTCCCATAATGTCATTGTTTTTATTTAGAGAAAAGTCGATGTATACATAAGGAGTTGCTTTCCAGTTTATTTCCACTATAAAGTATTATTTTAAATCGTGTGTTTGTTTGTGTAAGAGGTCACGCAGCCTTGAGGTAAAGGTCAAACCTGACACAATGCCGCTTCCTGAATCGCCTCTGTATCTACTGCCTTGTTTCATACAACAGAACATTAAACCCTGCAACAATAAAGGAAAAAAAAAAAGTTGTGTTATGATTACTTTTTTAGGCATTGAAAGGAGACTGAATAATTCTTATAACATCCCCTGGGCTTCAGTGCAGCATCCACAAATGGTATGCCACTCTATCCTCTCTGAGCTTATAACAAGATTTAGTGGCTTTCCCTGCCAGATGACAGAGTTTTGCAGGAGGAATAGGCGCACTCCTATTTCTCCACGGAGAGCTGAGTGGTGGGCTGAGGCTTGTGGCTTCAGCAAGCTGCTGAAAGAAGATGTGGTCTCAGCTAAAGAGGCGCTATCACTCAATTCCCCCTTTCTTATGTATGAAAGGGCACAAATCAAAACCAACTTTCAATTGCCACGATTAGGAATCACATATGAGCTAATGTGACAAACGGCTAATTGAATAACATCATCGCATATCAGTAAATCAGTAAATTGCTTTAAACCCCCCCGCTCCATACATTACCTCCTCAGGAGTCATTGTTTCTGCACATTGCATTGCGGAGGTGTAACCTGGGCTAATTGATATGCTGCTATATTTGATTCCCTACCTATAAATCTCTTGCAAATTGGACCATGTCTCCCATTTCTCTGAACAATGATTAATTCCCTCTCATTGTGGGTGTCAGTCTTAAGAGTACTTATCAAAATCACACTCTCTCTCTCTCCCTCTCTCTCTCTCTCTCTCTCTGTCTTTTAGCACTGGGCTGCCTTCGGGCTTTCACCTCGCTCTCTCTGCTACTTTCACTCTGATGCCTGCTGTGAGAAACCCGGTATATAAACACTGTGGGTAAACTTAATTGATTTTTCTTTAATTCCACACAGACTTGTTGCAATTTAGTGGCGTAAGGGTTGTTTTGTGTGGTTTCTCATGGGAACTGTGTTCAGGGGAATCAGCAAACAATAGTCTTTTAGAATTGGATTTATTCATAAGCTCTCTCTGCTGTTATATTATTCTTAACATACACTGCTTGTCGCAACAGGCAGGAAACACAGGGTGGGAAATCAGAAAACCACTGATGGAAGAAATGACCCTGATGTTGAGACCACTATTAGACATTGAACAAAGAGCAATATTAGAATTTAATGTCATGTTTCTGTCTGTCTGTGAAATATATGTTCAATTGCTACTGCCCTTTCACCTCTGAAATTCTCCCTCTGTGTGTGTGTGTGTGTGTCGCTAATTGCTCCAATTTACTCACCAGGTAGTTATTAACTTTATCCCTCTGCCACTTGGTCTTGGGGTTATCCAAGCCTTTACATCGAGAGACGCTGCCTGCTGATGCTAGACACGATGCTATGAGAGCAGCAGCAGGAGGAAACACAATGTGTAAAGTTGCATAATGTAAAGCCAAAACGGAGAGATGCTAAAATGGTCTATAAAGCTGAGCCAAAGGGAGGCTGGATCAGAAGAATGAAAATATTTCTCTGTGGGTTTGTCACACAGACGGACACAGAATCATTAATTAGTGCATCTTTAAGAACAATATGTGAGTAAAGGTAATTCAGGTGACACAGATTGCATTATCTCACGCTGAAAACCACAGAATCCATGTTATTTATCACCAAATAGTCCACAGGAACCAATTAAGTTAAAGGGAAATTGTAAAACCTAATGACACTAAACCTCACGGCAAGTGTATTTTCATGTCACATGCCAAGTGTTCGCTGTTTGTGTAACCTTGATGGTTACACTGCTGCATCATGATGCAGAAGAGACAGGACTCTTTAACAGTGTATTCACGAATGAAAGCAGAGGACCCACCAGACACATAACACAGAAAGAAAGAAAGAAAGAAAGAAAGAAAGAAAGAAAGAAAGAAAGAAAGAAAGAAAGAAAGAAAGAAAGAAAGAAAGAACTATACTACCTGGCGAGCAATAAACAATGTTAGCAGCTAGCTGGTGAACACATGGCACATTTATCAGTTAAACACTTCATACTTCCCTCAGGACGTCTGGTGGCCAGAAACACGACGCTAATGCTAATGACGCTGCATGAACGTGAACAGAGGCAGAGTCAGTCAGCACAGCTTTAAAGTGCCTAGTCAAACACAGCAGATATGACAAAACCTAAGCGGAACCAGTAGGACACTGTTCTGGTTGAGGTGAACTACAACGTAACCAAAAAAAAAAAACAAAAAAACAAAACAAAACGACACATTAAAACATTTTCGACAAAGCGTCTCTGTCGCACTTTGTCTTTCAGTTTAGAAGAAGAAAATCAAAAAAATCAGTCATGAGTCAGAATACTTGATCTCTTATCCCACACAATTTGTCATGCCTTGCCGCCAGCTCCATTATCACAAGAATGTTTACATTTCGGTTTTTCGGCATCAAATTGCCGGGCTACTCACAGCAGGGACAGTGATGGAGAGATCATTTAGACTATCTTCTTGTAGACACTTGTATATCTTGGATGTGCTATGAAGCCGGCTCCAATAAAGAGGTGAAATACGAGTGCGATGCATGTTTTTATCAGCCTTTATATGTGCCAGGATGATGGTTTACGGCCTCTCTGGTCCCTGGATGTTTTCCACGCTGCTCGTTTCTGAGGCTGCCACCTCTGAGAGCACAACCTCTGCCAGCTTCAATAAACAGTCACTCCCCGTATCAAAATCTCTAAGCCAGACCAACAGCATGATCAAGAGGCACACCTGAGGTGACTCAGAGGTAATCTACCCTTCAGCCCATCTCCCCGCGCTGCCCTCCATGTTTATTTATCTCTCTGTCTTTTATGTTTTACCGCCTTATGTTTTCCCCTGGTACGGAGCAGGGCAAAAAATGTTTTCGCAGCGTCGTCTTCTCCGAACACTCAACCATATCATGTCATGGTTATCTAACACCCCTCATATCCGAGGCTTTCCCATTTCCTACCTTGTCCCCCTGACCTCTGTCCGATTCATAAACCGCCGACACTGCAGTTTGTCACCCATCCGTTTCTGTTTCTGTCTCCCTCAATCACACTCCTATTCTGAACCTGGATCCCCATTTCCCAGCACAGTCATCGCTGAGAGGAAAAATATCCGTTTGCTCAGGTCACCGTTCTGATTTTTTTCCCACTCATGGGGTGACTTCACCTGTATTCTACAAGATGAATGACTCGGCGGCCCTCACCGGGAAATTGCAGTAGTTAAACAATACAATCCTCCCTTTCCTTCAAACAGTTGAATGGACGGCCTCAAAACTGTGAATGGGAGGTGTGAAAAGGCCAACTGCTGAAAGTAATTGCTGTTGTGTTCAGCAGAGAGAAAGAAAACAAGTTAGAAAGAAGCTGCTTGCAGCACATCGTGAGGGCAACATATCAAATTGCCTGGGCAGACGTGGCACAGGTTCAATCGGCAAAAATGAACCAATTCAATTTAAAGCATGAATTCACAGTTATTTTAACAAACCCACAAAAGACTAGTTTCTGCGCCGCTGCTCCAAGCACCTTCAACCTTGACTTAAAAAGGTAGCAAGAGACAACAAACGTTGTACCCTGAAAGCATCGTTTAACGTGTTGTCAGTGAAGTATGCACGGCACAGGCCTACAAACCTGGCCCACCTGTAATGGCTTATAAAGGAAAAAAGGGACAAGGGAAATAAAATACCCGAAAGGTTTTCTTGGCTAAAGCTCTTGTGGAAGACCTGCGTTTTACCTCCAAGTTTTTTCTTTCTTTTTTTTAAACCTTCCCTGGGTGGGGAAACTATCCAGTGACAGCTACAACCCATATTGTACATTTTCTATGTAGGAATCCCACTGAGTAAGAATTACTATGTAAATATTGAACTGTCTGTTATAATAACAACTTCATCTAGGGGAGATGGCCATGCTGGACTGCTTTATGTCTCAGTGTGCAGTGCATTTTAATACGGGGTTGGCCAGGTTAAGAGACAACAAACCCAGGACCATAGACTTGTTATAAAGCCTCCGCCCAGACATCCAGAAGTTCAGGTTGTGTCTATGTAGGTGTTTTATGTATTTTTGAAGTTGTTTGTGATGTCCATGTTTTTCAGGCCCCCTCATCTCCCCAGGTCCCCAGACGTGGGCCTGATTAGCCTGCTCATAAATCCATCTGTGTATAGGGATTTGACGAGTTTGAAACAAATTCCATTTTTTCAATGTGTGTCCACTGCCTCCGAACATGTGATCTGACTGTTTACTGTGCGGGATGAACAACTCATCCTGAGGGAAAATGGCATATATCAAAAGTTTTGTGTCAGGTCAATATGATTTATCCTCTGTGAGCTATGAATTTAATGTGTAGCAGTCTATTGCCTGTTGTTGAGATAGTTCAGTCTGGAGTGGACCATCATTGCTGTCCCTGGAGCCAAACCACCAGTTTGGCTAAGAGGGGATTAAAATGTTCATGGTAAAATCCCTTGTTCTTTTAGCAGCATCAAGTTGCATATCAAAACATTGGCCAGCTCCCACAACTTGACCCACAATCACCCACATAATGTTTGTATGTGTGGTTAAAAAAGACATGACTGCAGTGTCTGGGTAGAAATGTGGTGTCCAAGAATGGAGCGTGGAGTTCAACATCTCGCCGCTGAACCGATGATTTACAAGCAGCAGGAGAAGTAAAGTGCACGCCATCAGCATGACTGCATGGATTGTTTGCCAGCACAAGGTTAAAGGCCCAGAAATAAAAGAGCTGGTAATCAACAAGGAGAAATGAACATTTATTTCTAACAGATTCTCTTGTGGTTAAGTAATTATGAGGTCACCTCATTTACTCCAGTCTATAAAACCTCCTCCAAGTACGTGACATACATTTCTCTCATTACACATATTGTCATCAAATCTCAAAATATGAATTTAATTTACACCACAACACACTCTGCAGGTGAGGCCACCTATATATTCAATCAATCAATCAATCAATCATATGTTACCTATTTTACAAACACACACACACGCACGCACACACACGCACACATACATACAGTACATACACACATATGTATGGACAGTGTCTGTTTGTAGACGACTGTTGGCGTCACAGGATGAATTACCAGCAAAATTAACAATCCAATCAGTAAACCTCTGTTTCAGATTTATTACAGGTTCATACATGAAACCCGAGGTTCTCTGTGATTCATTGTTGCAACAAATGAGATTTAATGCTGCCAAGCCCTGGAAAGCCTGTTAGTGAACAATGACCTTAATTCATTGCACCTATATGAAGCAGTGTGTCTGTGTGTCGGCCCATCGCTGCCTCTGATTTGCAGTGTCTGTGGTAACAGCGGCTGGAGGGAGCAGGTTTGAAATGCAGCCTCCACACTGACAGTCAGGCGACATTAGCTCATACAAGTGAGCTTTGACTGGACCGCGCTCTGGTCAACAAGGATGTGGCACTTGTTTTAATGTTGTTCAAATTAGATGGAGATGGGAAAAATCAACAGTAAAAAACAAACAAACAGTACAACAGTGTTAATGATGATCAAGAGCATCTTTTGCTCAGTTTGACCTTGAACAGGCCTCAAACCTCCTGCTGTCACTTTGTGTTAAGACTTTCTGCTGATGATCTCAGCTCCTTCACGCCCTCGACCCCCCTCCCTCCATCTCATTATCTCTCCAAATATCATAACTTATTCAGAGGCCCTTAAAAGGCAGACTATAACCCTGACACAGCGAAATCCGACAGGAGTCCGCTAGTTCATTAAAAAACCTCATCAAACATGCAGAACACAAACACAGAGAGGTCGTTCACTCACGCACACACACACACACACACGCACACCAAACACGCACACACATTAATTCAGCTTTCTGGTAAGCGCTGCCTCATTGAGCAAGGCAAGTTTCCCTCTGCTCTCATATACAGATCTAGATGTTGAAGGAGCTGTTTTTAGACCACGCTGCGGCATTTGAAAAGAACGGTGAAGTCCACCACCTGTGAGCAACCTGCGCGGCTTCAGTCCGTCACGGGCGGAGCTGCTGACATGAAAAACTTTGCATTATGTCGTCAACTGTCACACACCCAGATAATTTCCCCTCCTGGCATCCAGTGTTTAAATTACCCACACCTGGTTGCCATGCTGGTTTCATGTTTTTGATGAAAATCCCTTGCCAAGAAAGAATGCTTTTCAATGGTCTCTGAGCAGAACGGCTTAGGGGTTTATTAGGGACCATACGCCTGTTTGACAGCACACTCCCAATGTTGTGTTAAATCCCATATGCAGCTGTGTGTTACCCTGAGCATCTCAAGGTGTGTGTGTGTGTGTGTGTGTGTGTGTGTGTGTGTGGGGTTTGGTAAACGGCCCTCTTCAGCTTTATTACCTGGCCATGAATCATGAGCCTTCATTACAGCCTGCTCATTGTGCTCTGAAGGTTAAGCAAACCAATTAGAGTTCCCCACACGCCGTTGGGGTTCTCTGCAACAACTGCATCCCCACGCCTTGCATTTTAAACAGTCAAACAAGTGCTGGGATTAAACAAAAAAAAAAAGAAAAAAGAAAGAAAGAAAGAAAAGGAGAGAGAGAAGAAGAGCTGAGGATGTTCAGGGGGCTGGGAGGGGTCATCGGGTGGTGGTTGGTGGAGAGAGACGGGGAGGAGACGGTCTATCAGAAAATGAAACGAGAGACAGAGGGAAGAGAGAAGCCCTATTAAAAGAAATGACACCGTCATGGTTCACTGGGCGCCTGCACTGGGCGGCAGTAGCCTTGTGCTTAATGCTCTCTGGCTGTCAACGCCACAGTCAGCAGCACTGCCTGGCCGCTCCCAGGGGGAAACTGTGTTGGTCCATGCTCTCGATTAACTCTGCCGCTTATTAGAATAGATACTGGGGAAGCGCTCAGCCAACCAAAGAGCAGATTGGATAGAGTGCAGACACGGCACGCTATAATCTTAATGTGAAGTGTAGTTCTGAGGGTCCCTCAACAAGTCAGATCTGAGGTGCAGATATCAGCTGCGGGGCCGTCAGAGTTTTCAATTACACCCACGCTTGATCTCTTCAAGCTTTGCTTTCGACTGAAACACGCAGGCCTTCTCAGTTGTCATCACAGTCATGTTCCTTGGACAATCAAAGAGTTTGATTTCTCTAAAATCCTGCGAGCGTCTGCATCCACACTGCAGAACTCGGCACCATGTGTTGACGCTGCGAGAGCATCGCTAACACCCTGAGAATGCCCCTCAGTGAGAACTGTCAAATGAAGTTGGAGAAGCGGCTGGAATATTCAATGTCATCCTCATGCAAAGCGTTTACAGGCGCCTGAAAGCGCGTCGTCTCAGAACGGTACAAAGAAAGGTCTATATTAGCATGTGTCTGATGTGATTTCTTGTGTCGGGGAGGCAGACTTTACATGACGGCTGACCTTCTCATTAGTTTGTGGACATTTTGAATAAACGGGAACTAAACTCTGCTTCTGAGCACATCGAGAAACAGAGCGAGGGACAGAGCGAGGAGGAGAGAGAGAGGAGAGAGTGATCTCATCCAGGAGATAAAAAGATGTGAGGCTGGGAAATAAGGCTGACGCTGCCACACTAAGTTGCCATATTAGCATTTCAGAGGGAATAGTGGAGGAATCTGCAAGGAAACAAAAAGGGCTGGATCAGCACTGACTGACAGAACCAAGGACTAATATTCAAAACCCTCCTCCTACTCCTCATGCTCCTTCTGCTTTTCCTTACAGATCCACTAATCCAGAACACCATCTCAACATAAATATATAAAGATGATCTATAAATATTTCATATATGATAAAAATAAAATTACATATAGCAACACAGGGGGTCCACAAGTTACGACGGTCGTGAGTTGCATTGTTTTCGTGGTTACGACACATCTCCCGTGAACTTCCTTGTTTCGGCTTAAGCGGTTTGCCCCGTAAATACGTACAGACTTCGCACGGGAACTAGTTGGTGAGCGCTCTCTCTGTCTCTAAGCGCGCCTGCCGGCTCTCCAACACCTCCACAGCACAGCTAGGTTACTCTGCCTTGTGTTTACTTATGTGAAATGGACGGCTGGCGGGGGGGGGGGCAGCGGCAGCCGGTAATGAGATGCACACGGACACAGATGCGTTTGGGATCGTGGCGATACCGTAGGTTTATTCACAACACAGGGTCTACACAGTTGATATCAGAAATCTAAAGGAAATTCTCATTACACTCGTGATCTCAATCCCTACGGTGTGTCAAGAGGGACAAGAGGGACAAAAGGCAATTCACCACAGTAACTCTTATTGTAGGGTGGTGTTATAGCGACATCTAGTGGCACAACTTCGTAACTACCTTACCTATGAATGTATGTTCCGACTTACGTCGAAATTCGGTTACGACACACTCTCAGGAACGGATCTCCGTCATAACTCGAGGACCCCCTGTATTTCTTTATGGCTTAAATGAATCAACAGCAAATGGATTGTTTACATTAGCTCCACCATGACCAGCAGCAACATAACACTTCTTCTCTTATTATTGTAATTCATAGTTATACATATATAATATATAATATAAACAACCAAATTAATAATATAATGCTGAGGAGTCATTCTGCACAATGAGGGCCTTAGTAAACACAGTAATTTTATAAATTTTAAATCTGATGAAAAATGTTGCTATGTTAAAATATGAATTTTCTTTATTGCAACCACAAAAATGAATGAATTAATCCGTTTGACTTGATGTGAATGTGTGCACATGCTTCATAGGGCCAACATGCTGTGTTGTTCTCTGGTGTGTGTAATGTGGCCGCGGGAAGTCGCCCTAACAGTTAGATGGCCCACTCGTCCCTTCCCTCAGTCAGATTTGTGCTCCAGGTGGAGCAGGGCAGCGGGGTCCGGGCTGCTGCTCTGTCAGCTTGACCTGCTTTAAAACGCCACCATCATCAGAAGAAAAGAGCCATGAAATGCCTGGTAGTGCTGAGCTCTGGCTTCCCATTCACAAACCCACTTAAAGCCTCACTCAACGCAACCTGATAACAGCTCCAGGTGTCTGGGTGGTGTCCAAATAGCTGCCTATAGTCTTCACTCAGTTAGAATGGTTCAGTACCTGCACCAATGCTGTCACCCCCGCCCCCCCGACCCACTCCTCTTTCATTATCACTCCCTTTCCCCCCCTCTCTCACATCTACTTGTTTTCCCTCCGCCTGGCTGGGAAACCTTTTTTTAAAAACCTTCTCTAAAGGACGATTCCGCATTGATAAACCCGTTTAGCGGGCTCTTTGACAAAGTCTCCTCAGCCTGTATAGTCTTCAGTTTGCTGCCTTTCAGCACCAGTCAAGCTGCACGCAGAGATGGGAGTCATGTTTACTGCAGTCAGCAACTTTATTATGGCTTATATTGCTTTGGTAGCTGCTGTTTCCATATGATTTTTTGGTAATGTCACATCTCCTGGGATAGTTTGTAAAAGGAGAAGTAAAACCATTAAAGTTCTCTCTTTGCTATTTTACGGCCTTTGTACATAATTCATATGCCAGGTCATTCTAGGTAAATTACTTTGGGGCATCCCTGTTCTCATATTGGACCCGAAGGATGAGTATTTCTCTTCCTTCTTTTTTTCTGTGTTGAGCACAGCATAAAGCTCTCACAGTTGCAGCTGTGAGATTTAATAACCTGCCTCTGAGACAATGGATCTTAAGCCAGAAGTAATTCTTACAACTATTTCCCCCGTTCTTCTGTGCCCGCCCTGTAGCTGTGGAAATGCACCGACACTAACTCCTTCCATATCCCACTGGAAAACAGCAGCCACCAAAGTTCACTTACCAAATTAAAACTCGCCCTCTTCTTTGCCAGCACCCCAGAGTACAATGCAAACGCTCAAAAGTTCTCCCGCCGTCGACGTTACGTGACTGCAACGTGAGAGCGCTAGTTTGACCCAGTTCCTCTATTATCACAAAATGAACTGAACGTGCAAAAAAAGAGAAGATGAGCCTTAAAATGAGAAGACCCAGTGTAGCCTGGAGGCACAGGGCTGGAATGAAATCTACCCAGCCCAGGAAATCTGTTTGCCAGGGAAGGAGGACATTCAAGCCTTTTTGATATATTCATGTTCCACTCGTCCACCGAGCACCTGCCTTCATCTAGTCCCTGCCTTCACTTGCTTCTTGGCTTCCCATGTGGATGGCTCCTGTCCCACGGGGCCTCTGGCACTGCAGGTAATGGAATCATGAGGCAAGTATCAGTTCGACACAGAGGATGCGAGTGTCTCTTCTCCGTGGGACTAAAGAGACGTGTGCTCAGCTTCCTGTCAAATCACAACCGCCACAGTGCCGTCATTCCTGACCAGGGGGGCACCTGCCCTCATCCGGTGAATACGCTGATAATTTAATGTCAGTTCTCACCTGCTGATGTTTAATCTGTCTAATTTATAAAACATCTGCCGGCTTTTTAATTTTGAACTGCCAGCTCTCACTGCCTTCAGTACAAATATGGAATGATTTAATAGTGCAATTAAAATACTGTCAAGGGTTTTCAGTTGTGTTTGCATTTGATTTCTATTGTTGGCAGCCTTAAAGGCAGTCACTGCTTATTTCTGCTGTCAAGCAGCTGGACAACACTGGCATCAATACATTGTGTTGACAAATCGATCATTTGCTGAAACCCTCCGCTGTCTGTCCATTTATAGCTTCGATACCATCTAGGCCTGTGAGAGCTGTTGAATTATTTTTATTTACGACTGTTGAAGTTGAGCGGTGATGAAAGCAGTCTTCGCCATCTAGTGTTTATGGCGACATGTTTTATTTTTAGCCTTTCAAAAAAAAAAAACAAGAATACGGGAAGCTAAGTGTAAGGCCAGGTTCGAACTGTGTGTTTATCTGCTCCAACTTCAGCAACAAATGTTCCGTATCCACAAACTCTCATCACCTCACTCAATATGTTTTGTAATCCAAAGACTATTTCAATCACAACCTATGGTTTGTGCTTGGTGGCCAGCAACTCTACTGCACATGTCTCTTTACATCTTACAAAAAAACATGGCAACAAAGCTCAGTTATGAAGCATAGAAACTAAAAGTAGGAGAGAACGCTGGAGAGTGATGAACACACAAGGACAAACAAAGGCAACCTGGCAGGGGAACAGGGAAACCAGGGAGCTCATTACTGGCTAACAGCAAAACCAGGGGCAGGTGTGTAATTGGAAACAGGTGGAGATGATCAGGGGAGCTGGAGGCACACGGGCAGGAATGAAGTGACAAAGGCAACAGGCAATGATTATCAGGATGTTACAAGTTCATTTCGGCTGATAAAGTTAAGTAGTGGTAGTTGCTTTTGTCAAGCTCCACCTAAAACCACACAAAAGTTCGACTTGCTGCTGTTGTCGTCGTAATGTAACAGCTAAGCAGCTGCATTCAAATTGAGAGATTATGAGATTATGTTGAAGTATTTAATTTAAACATAATCTCCGCGATGTGAGATTTACTTTGGAGGAGTTTCCAGTTTTATTCTGAAAATCAATAACTTAAGTAATGGCTGGAGCTTTGGTTGACAAAGGAGATGGAAAGTCAATGCATCCCAGTAAATAGCATGTGCAAAAAAAAAATCTCGGCCTGCACATGTCAGCAGTGAATATTACTTCCTGCTATGACAGCAGTGGGCTTCGCCGTGCATTTCTGCTGGTGTTTATTCCCTTACACCTTACACTGCAGATGGTGCAACAAACAAACTGCAGCCATTTGAGTCATGTTTCATGAAAGGCAAGCCAATTACTGAAAACATGCTCTTCCATCCATTTGCTGTGAATGACTAAAATGAAAGTGTTTTTGGGCCTAATTCACGTGGAGTCTTAGAATTCTGTGTCTCAGGGTCCAATTTACCAATGGGAGTGCCGATGGAGGCTTCAGGCTTCCTTGCCGCAGCAGGAGGGTGGTATCATGATTAATTTAGACTTGTTTTTTTTCAGCACAGGAAGCCACAAAAAAAAAAGCTCATTACAATCAGCTGGGTTTTGTCACAGTCCTGGCTTCTTCTAATCTCCCATAGAGAAGCAGAGCGATACATCCTCTCTGAATATGCATTGATGATGATTGCATGATTTATGCATGAGAGTCACGACACCTTAAGACTATCCCACTTTGAATTAGTGCTTTTGTCACTGTGTTTAAAATATTTGTTTTAGGCACTTGAGTACGTCACGCACACACAGGGCCTGTCTCCTATGTGCGGGAAGTGAGTACGCGTAAAAGACAGAAGACGACAGAGGCTTGTTTGTTTGGATATTTACCAAAAGCACATACAAAGCCATTAGGGAGCATGTTGTATAGTGTCATGTTTCCTTTCAGACTGCACTCACTCTGCAGTTTGTTGCGTGTCTCTGTTTGACTTTGGGCTCCGGGTGACATTACCTGCAATTAGGCCGTCATAATTGCCTGACTTGTCGGTGCAGGACCTGAATAAAGATGATGATCGATGGTTCTATGAGAGCCACTGGAGCGATATGTGCATTAACCTTGCAGTGAGCTCATCTCATGTGGGTGTTGACCCTTGTGCCTCTCACCCCTGTCTGTTGTGTGCTGCTGCTGCTGCTGCATCCTGCACCAGTTTCCCCCTCAGCTCTGACAGATGATAGATGTGATAACAGCAGGTTCGCATTCTACTGTGAGCAACAATTGCTAATTTGTTTATTCAAAAAGGTTTAATCTTACTAGCAACGGCCGCTGCTCGATTTACAGGGCTTGGCTGCACTGCGTAATACCAACTCCTGTAAACTGCTCCTGGACATGCAGGGGTGTATAAGACACACACACGCACACACACACACACACACTCTTCCTCTGAGAAAAGGAATAAACCAGCTAAGTCACTGACACATCACTGAACTTCAACAACTGACGACTCACCCCCACTTCAGGAGCAAAGATGGAGAGAGGCTTTTCACGCGTCTCTGAGAAAGTTCTGACTCTCGGAGGTCGCGTCCCTCCGCCTGAGTACGAGGCCGGTTTGCTCGCCGATGAGCAAAAAAAAAAATAAAAAACAAGTCTTGGACCTTTGATGTCCGTTTTCACATAGCGACTCTCACCCTGCTCACTGCAGACATGGATTTGCCCGTTTATTCCCTCTCACACTCCCTCTGCTCCCTGTGTGGAGCCAGATCTCCTCCATATTCCCTTTGCTCAGGTCTGCAGGCTGAGACAAACTTATTTAACAAGCAGCTGGCAGGCTGGACGGTGGCGGCGGCGGCAGCTGTGGAAAAGAAGTTGATGTGGCACACTCTCTACCACAGGAGAGTGGATCCCAGGCAGGGAGTCTCCAGATGGGCTCGGTTTGAAGCAGTTCACTCCTGGTTCCCCTGGATGAGCCCCATACGGGATAAAACCGCATATGTGAATAGTTAATGCAGAATGAGCCTCATTAATTACCTGACTGCATTTAGATCTTTATTTACATACAGCACCTGATAATCGCTCCTCTTCAGAAAGTGCAATGTTGAAGCTACATTTCAAACAAGTGCAGACTGCATAGCCTGGAGCACGAGCGTATTTTTAATATTAATTACGACGACGCACACAATAAGCTGACCTTTGTTACCGCACGTTCACAACGTGTGACAGTTTCTTTGATCTATTCCCGCTCCGCTGCCTGTCGTCTCTCTGCGTGCCTCAGTGCTGACACTGCTCTCCTCTGCATCCCATTGATTCAGGAGCCCAGGGTGATAGATGGCTTTAATAAGGCAAGGTGCAGTCCCCTCAAATAAATGAGCAAATGCAGGATTTATTACCAACATCTGCATTTTAAGGGGAGTAAACAGGGCCTAAGCTGGCAAACACAGTCTCGTGTTACCCACAATACCAGGTCTGGCCCAGAAACGCATGTGAGATGAGGTTCATGTAGACACACACACACACACACTGATGCACACACTGATGCACACACTTCCAGTCACTGCCCTCTCTCCTCATGTCTTTTCTACTCAATGCCACTTAATTTTCACATCTTCTGCCATTCATCTTTCTCCTTCAATAACAGGCGACCCTGGTTTGACGAAACTCTTTCTGGCATCTATCTCTTCTCTCACTTACTCGTGTTCTTCGGTCTCTTGTCTTCCCTCCCTCACGCTGACACACACTTCCATCTGAAGCAGCAGAGTGGTTTCTCTTTGACCCAGAATGCTCATCACCGTGTTCTCGTCATATACAGCACCATCGCCCATTTGTTGTAAAATCTCCTTTTTGTGACGGCAAACGACCCACAGGCTGCTTAGTGGTGCTGATTTATCCATGCACGGTGCCAGTGGAGTTAAATCTCTCCTCCCCGCGGCACAGTAACAGTAGTATGCACGCTTTAATTTCAGCCCTGAAAGAATGCTGCGCCGCAGTGATAATACAGGCCTGTTTGAGAGTGATTGGACTAATTAATAGGCCGACAGATGATCCATGGCTGTCTCAGCCAGTCACAGTGGTGGAGGGCGAAACAGAAGGGGGGGGGGCAAACTATAAGATAGCTTGACCTGTGACCTGTGAGCCGCTCAGAAATGCTTGGCTCACTCATTAACTTTCATTTAAACCGTAAACAACAAAGTACAAGATAATTGCAACCACGGATGACTGCAATTTTTCTAAGCGTGTTTGTTTATTAATGGCAGCACTTTGACAACTCAGTCGGTAATTACAAACACATTTAGCATCTCTGTCACAGGGTTCACGCACTTTTCATTTTCCCCCTGCGTGCTCCCAGCTGCTGGTTGCAAATCTCATTCCCTGAAAGGTTTGGTCCAGGACGCTGTTCCCCCAGCGCACTCCTTCTCCGTCTCACCGCAGATGACCCACCGAAGCCTTATTCGGCGAGCGCTACTCCAATAGCTCAGTGTAATTACTGACTGAGCTGTGAGCGAATGAAAGAAACCACACATGCATTAGTTAACTGGATGCAACATGAGGGGGTAGAGCCGTTTGAGCACAGATTGATGGCTGTGATGACAAAGCTGAATCTCTATACAGTTGGCCACATTGTCGCCAAGTCTGTAAGTGACGACCGACATTTGCACGTTACATTTTGCAAAGTCTGATTCTTTGTCACACATCAAATGCATAAGAAAAAAATGCAATGTATTAACTTCAAAAGAAGTCATTTTGTTGACTTTTAAAATGAAACCAGCAGTGGAGCGACTCTGTTTTAACAGAGGGCGCCATACTGCAGCGGGAGAGCCTCAAAACGTGTGCTGCACAGTGCCACCCCCCCATTTGATTAACCCCATTCATCCAGTGTAAAGGCTCAGCATGGGGCCAATGTGCAACAATGCTAGTACAGATGTATTTAATTTAAGGAGGCTTATGATACACATGTACGCCAAATGTATTCTTGCAGTGCCCGGTGAAGGCGACAGATCCTTGTGAACATTTGTATAATGGTTTCGGTGGGTTTTGGCAGGGTTGTGCTCACCTGACATGCATCACACTGAGTGGTCACCATAACATCACCAGATGGGTTACGTACTACTACAGGACTTATCCATATGGCCTCTACATTATTCCGCCATTAGTCTTCGGTTGTAGCACAGCGTTGATATTGTCAGAGCACAGTCATCCACTGATGTCTTTTGGGAGTAGCTGAACTCACTAAAGATACATCATTTTGGAAAAAGTACAAATATCCAGACAACTCCTCACAGAGTTCACGATCCATCCCTTTCCAACATGTTGCAGTCAATAAGCTGCAGCTCCTTACATTACAATACTATCATGGCTGAGTATAAACATAGGGAACATTTACAGAAATGCCACTTATGCACGAATGAAAGTTGACATAAACTTTCAATGTGGAAAAAAAAAAAAAGAGTATCACACTTAGCAACCAGGACATTTAACTGTGGAATCAGCTCACGTCCCTGGGAGCTAGTTTGGAACCAGCACAATTGATCGTCAGTGGGAGGGAGCTAAAAATTCCAGAAAGCTTTATCATAATTTTCTGGATCACAAAATTAGTCAACGCCCGCTTTGTATTGCTTTTGCTCAGCCTACAGGTTCCCTACCACACGGAATATATCAAAAGCAATGAAGGGCAAATTAAATATTTAGGAATATGTTATTTGGAAATGAGCTTCCGGAGTCTCCAGCTGTGGTACAAATTAAAGAAACATTCCACCATTTCCAGGCACATTTCCTTTTTAACAACTAACTCACGTAATGTCTTAGTTCATTTCCTGAGATCACAAAACACAACTGTAACAAAACCACTAAAGAACTCTGTGGTTCTAACCAGCACCAGTAAGCTCCATCCGGAGAGGAAGAAGGCAGCCAGGCCCTGCCCAACACTGAACCCTCTCTTTGGGTTGAACAGGTGCATTGCTGCCTCGACTACACAACAGTACTTTTCTGTATGGACCTTGGGCGTCAAAATCATTGTGTATTCCCGAGCTGCTTGGAGTGGTGGCAGTGGTGGTGGAGGGGTTAGCTTGTTAGCAAGCTGTTGGAGCAATGCTGTAAATGATTCATACTGCACAGGCAGGCACGTTCACACTAGTGCTGGTTTTAAAGCAGCAGCTGAGTGATGTCCTCTAACTCAAGGTCTGGGGTCCCTCGGTGGACATTAAGCCTCAGGTTAGTCCTATTAATGAAGAAGAAGCGAGATCTCATCTCTCTGTAATGTTGTTCACATATGTTCCAGGAGACTTTTGATGAAATACGGCAATGGAGGGTGATTAGTCCAGGCATACCCAAGTCACTGCAAAGGTGATGGTAATCTGCTCCGGGCCAGTCTCTATGGCACCATTGCCCCCATGGAAACCTGTCAGTCGACCAGCAGGGAAATGAAAACCTCTCATACTCCACTCCTCTCCCTCTGTCTTCTCTGGGGGCCCATTCTCTCATCTCCCACTAATCTCAATCTCCCTTTTCTCCTCTCTCTCCTTCTCCCACCTCCTTCCACTGCAAGAGCTTGTCTTTTACCTCAGTCAATTCCCGAGGAGATGAAGAGGCGGGATAAGGTCGCAGCATCCGTAAAGGCTCTCATTGGTGCTTAATGAATACCATTAATTCAATCAGGGGACTCGTTGGGATGGCCGTGGCCTTTGTCCAGTCATGATTAAGCGATGATATCAGTTATCAATCGTAATGAGCTTTTGTGGCAGTGGGAGACAGGCGCCGGCTGGTGAAATAATAACATCTTGGCCTGGTGATAGCAGGTTGGGCCAGACACCTATCTCACCCAGACCTCATGATATGATGGTGCATGTGTGGAAGGCAGTGTGCATACATTATTACATTGCTTTGCACTAGTACACCAGTACCCTTTGTACTGCTCCCACTGAGAGTTAGTTACACAGACTGATATCATCTATTATCATACCTGTATGGTAAATATGAAGCTGCGGATAGAGGCTGTTATCTGTTAGCACAAAGACTGGAGACAGGGGGAAACTGGTAGCCTGGCTCTGTGGAATAGCAGGATGTACTTGCAGTAGACCACCTCCGACGCTCAATGATTAAAGTACTATATCTTATTTGTTTAAACTGTAATTTGAAATGGTTTTCAGGGTTAGATAAAGCACGTGAATAAAATTTTCTAACTGTTAGAAAGAGCAGACTAAGTAAAATAAAATAGCTTTGGTCATCTTATCTAACTTTTGGTAAAAAAAAGAAAGTGAACAAGGTTATGTTCCAGCATGTCTGTCAAATCCTGTAAATGAGTAGCTTAATACAGTGTAATTGTAGCTGCCCTCAGGGTCCGTTATACATTTATTAAGTTCATTTAATATTTTTTGAAATCCATAAAACAATAATTGGAATTGCTGACATATAAAGTAATACATTATTTGGTTAATAATTGGAAACATAGACCTGGTGATTGTGTTTGGGATATAAATATATTAGAATTAATGAAGCGGAACCTTTGTTGCTGTGAGCGAAGGTTTTTTTGTGTGTTATACTCAATGCATGCGGTGCCACGAGGGGAGGGCACCTGCATCGCCAAGTAAAGTCACCTGTTGCACTTCATGAGTTTTATAAAGGAGTTGCACTGAAGGTTTTTCTTTGCTCCCTTTAAGTTAACGCGGCCAATGAGTTATGCGTAATTTTGTGTTTGGATATTGTAAATTAGCCATGTGAACGGACGCTAATCATCTATGTTAGCAGTGGGTATGTTGTTAGAGCAAGTTTTCTTTGTGTACTTTCAAGCCATAAACTGTGTAACATGTTTGTTTGGACTATTATTCTCCATGAGAATGTTGTTAGGGTTAGGCTTAGTAGTCATTTATGTATATGTATATATTTTGCCCAGTTCTCATGGTGCTTTGGAGATGTAAATAAACAAGTGTCTGTTATGAAAGGAACGCTTGGTGCACGCGATTCACAGTCACGGTGTGACGTGCCCAACATCAGACTCAGGTCTAACTCTGGAGTCCTAAACATATGTTCACCTTCACATCACCGGATCTTGACCGGGTTCCTGCTGGTCATTGTCGGTGTCTTGTCATGTCAGTGATGTTTATGCAACCACGTACTCGACGAGGATGCAGCAACTGTCTGGTCTTTGCCCTCTAGATTTAAATAATTCAACACAAACCACAGTTTCAATTCTGGTTTTATGGGCCCCCAGTGGCAGTTCAAGGCAGTTTCAGCCTGTTTATACCAGTCTCCCTTATGTGCCCTCAAACCAGTCTCTCTTAATTTTTCATTTGGTTGCAGCCGCTGTAGCCAAAAAACCTTTATGCTCCCTGCTGGTTTTTAATGGCATGCTCCACAACTATTATAAGGATCCTGTAGCTGTTACAAAGAGCTACTGTCTTTCTAAACACTATACACCAGTATGATTCATGGCATGGGTTATTTAAGTGCACATCTTACATCTGAGGTTAACCCAAAGGCACATTCCTGAGAGGCGTGCAGCAGCCTCGCGACAAACACAAACAAACAGGCCAACGCAGAAGAAGAGCTACAGGATGAGCGAAGCATTGTACAGGATGTGCTGGGCAGAGCAGCAGCAGGCCCGCAGTGATGCACTACTCTCATCTCTCATAATGTTATTAAAAGTTTGAGCCCAGAGGCCATGGAGGTTTAGCAGCGGCTTATTATTTGAAGCTCGCTGCAAAATAAATCAATCCTTTATCAAAGTCCGCAGTCCCCATGAACTGCGTAATCAAATTGAACAGTGTTCTAGGCTAGTATCCTGTTACTGTTCTATTAAACTGAGCTATTGCTAAGGGAGATGGCTCAAATATAGCTTTCTACAAAAACATGGGTGTTATGCGCAGGCAACTGGAAACCCCCATAAATATGGCTCTGTAAAACATTTTTCCTAAAGCATTGTTTTTTTTTGAAGTGTTTTATCCCCCCCTTCTCTTTGTTACCGGCGGAGTGAAGAAAATGTTTTGGGTTTGTAAAAAGTCCACAGTGTGCAAGGTTAGCTTTTGTGCTTTTATGCATTTTTAATATGAAACTTTTACTCTGTGGAAGTTAAATCCTCATTTCTTCTCTCTCTCTCTCCCCTCCGCCTATTTAAAGCAGCCTGTCCTGTGCCTTTGATTGGTGGACGCCATCTTGCTGCTTTGGCATTTCTATTCAGCTGCTTCCTGTCAAATATTGCCCATCAAGTGGCAGAGGTGATGAAGTGTTTTCCCCGTTATGGTCAAGGAAGGAAATTGCAGTGAATGTGAAAATATGCTAACGACTCCACTTTATTTAGACGAATTTAGACGAAGCAGTGTTTTGTTCCCCATTGTTTCCCTCACAAGGTTTCTAATACACTTGGCAGAGACTTCACCTTTGGAATGATGTGAAACGCTATTGTCTGGGGCAATGGGTACAATGTGTGTCTCAGACCACACTACAGCAGTGATTTTCAAGCAAGACTGGATTTCAGTTTTTGTTTGTTCCAGTCAGTCCCTTTTCACGGCATGGGAATACATAAACATTTAGAATACGCATTTTATAGAACAACAACATCAACTGTACAGACTGAGCCAGTTATGAGGCTGAGAGAAAACCAAGTCATGCACATTTTCCTGACCTTGCACTCTTTTGACATATGAAGCTGTAAAGCTTATTTTTAGGGTTCGGAGAAACTTAATACAATTTACTTGTTAAAATGTGAGCATAGAAATACAAAACATACAATTTTTTTTTTCATTGAAAACCTTTTTTTTTAAATCTGTGAGTATCGTCAGAATTCACTTAGAGGCTAAAATAGCCTTTAGAAGACATTGCCCCTCATTGTTCAAATATCTGTGTAATTGTAGTATATGACCACCAGCCCCATCTGGCCCCAACGAGCAGCGAAGACAGGCCAGAAGACAGTTGGCCTTGTTGCGCCGGGCTTCGGGACTCGACCAATTGTTGGTCAAATCACCTTTTACTGAAATAATGATTGAACCAGTAACATAACCACGACACCAATGCTTCTTACATTAAAATGTGGCTCAAATCAGTAAACACCCAGCAGCGCTGCGCCGCATATACACACACACACACACACACACACACACACACACACACACACACACATAGTCTCCGTTTGTCCATTTCATTCCACATAACTCACCAGAAGTCACCATTTACAGGGTTATTTTTTCAAGATTGTCTTCCATGGAGCATGCCCCCAAACCCCCTTCCGCGCGCCCGTTGCTAGGTTACCGACCCACAGCACGGTAACCTAGCACCTCACTTCCTGTTCAAAGACTTGGACGATGTTGCTCATCTGTTGTATTCAAGCGTTCTCTTTGCAGCAGTAACGATCCTTTCTATCTGTCAGGCACACACACACACACACACACAAACACACACAGTATGTACAGTCTCACTACTGAAGTCCTTATCACATATGAAAAACACTGCTGGTATTACCTAATCTTACTCGTCTGACTCTTGACACTCACTCACAGACAGACAAACGCTCTTTGTTTTTGTCTTCTGATGCTTCAGTGAGTGAATGGAGTTACTTCTCTGACACTGCTCGTTATTTAAATGCTGCCTCAGCCTGTATCCCTGTTTCCCTTTTGGCTGGAGCAGAAAGCAGAAAGTCTGCATTTTAAAACAATGATGGGACTTGGTGCACTGTTCAGCTCCTGACAGAACACTGTGCTTTTGATGCACTGAGCTTCTAACAGACTGGCACAACGCTAATGTAGGGCAGCAGAGTCAATATTAACTATGTTCAAGTGTGAAAATGTGATCTCTTTGATCTCAACAAATTTAAACAGGTCAATAAGTTCCCCTGCAGGAGGTGTAAGGAAACTTTTTTCAAAAGCATGATTATGTTATGATCAAAAGGTCTCCAGGAATATATACTATAAATAATGCCAGTAGAAATTGTTTATGAAATATATAGGCTATTTAAATTTCATGCTCCGTACTACAACCTAAAGCAGAGACCGATGTTGGGGGGATGGGGGGTATAGTCTCAGTGAGCATCAGTTAATCTAGTTTACTATCATTAATTCTAGAGAATTAATGATAGTGTAAACAAACAGCTGCCCAGGTTTTTAATCATAAAAAAAAATATTGTTACTGTTAAACAGTAAACATTGCCATATAGTAGCTGTTGCCATATGTAACGACACAAACAGGAGAAAATTTACCCTAGAGTTAAATAGGAGAAAAATGGGTTTCAAATATTATGAATTATTCCATTGAAAAATTGAGCTCTGTTTTAAACAGCACGCAAATATTTAAGCGTCTTTTCCAAAATGTCACACTATTCCTTCAAGGCCATGATGATCTTGGTGGGATTAGAAGTTTATATGCTTCAATTATTTAAACTCCAAGATGCTTATGGGAAACTTGTCCTGGATCAGTCTCAGATATTATTGCGTATGACGCACGAAGGAGTCAACAAATTATAGAGTGACCTTTGTATGGGCTGATGTGTTTATTTATGTGGATGTGAGAATGTTAGCATTCCCCACAGTTTAGCAAAATCCATTACGTAGTGCCCCACCCGGAGGACAAACAATGCGACATAAAAAAAGGCTGCGGTTGAGCAACAATATGCAGTTGAACTTTCATCAAAAGCCAATCAGTGGTTTCTAGAGGGACAGACCACAGCTGACTCATATTCCCTTTTGTTATTGTGGGGAGCAATTATAATATCATATAGAAGCTGTTATGATGTTTGGATTACACATTAGACAGTAAAATCCAAAGCTGAAGACCAGTGACCGGCACAACCTTAACAGTTACCAAAGCAATTTCCTTTTGTGAGAAATAAAACTGCTTGCTGCATGTGACAGCTGATGACTGATGGCTGTTTCTCTTCATAAATGTACACTGAACTGTGCAATATATTTAGGTCAACATGAATTCAAGGGGGAAAATTTTTTCCAGTCAGCTGCATGCTGAATCTATTACTGTATAAAAGCCTATATATATATATATATATATATACATATATATATATATAATGGAAGCTGAGTGAAGTGCACTGTCCAGATGTGAAATCAGACTGAGCTACTTGTCAGATCTAATGGATCCCATTAATGAACCGCCACAGGACGTCAGCTCCTGCTACTTTTTGTTCATTTCATTTTGATCCAGCTCTTCAGTACTCTACTCTGTTCTCCACACGTGTAGACAATGAACAAAAGTATGCAAACCAACAAATCTGGTATAAATCAAGACAAGATGCTTGATAGCTTTGTTAAAGTTTGCTATGTGGTGAGTACCTCCCTTTTACTATTTTACTATTAGAATAAATGAATTAATCAAAGCATGGATTCAGCGTGTTGCTACGACCGCTCCACATGGTTATTGCTCAGTGCTGGTTTGCAGCTTCATAAAGTACCTGCAGATCTTTCATTCTCATTATGAACATCTTGTTCCATCTCATCCTAGAAGTGCTGTCTTACACTGAGTATAGGAACCACTGTAGTGGAGTCTGCCCTATAACACCTTTCAACAATACCATTTAGTATAATTGCTAAGTTTAATGGTTAAAAGTGATGGATAGGAGGGGCCTAAATAAAAGTAATACTAATAACAGTAACAGTGATTTTTCTGTATGTTTTTGAATTTAATTTAAATGGTGACCTCACAGTACAACTAGAGCAGGGGTTTTTAAACTCTGGGCCCCACTTTTCAAGTACAAAGTGGTCCGGCGCCCCCTTTCAAATATTAATACTGCATTAGATTAACTGCTAGATCTCAACCTTGGTTTGATTTCAATTACTAAATCAAATAGGCACCCACACTTTTTCAGCCTGTGAGCTACTTTTACAACGACTAGGTCAAAATGATCTACCTGCAGTAAAAAAAAAAGAAGCTAAATATATGTTTATTTCCAGCGTATACAATATATGTTGATGTAAATTGCAAAACTGAATGAATCCTTATAAGACAACACAGTCCAATACAGTTATGGCTCCTACCTTATTCTGATGACTTGAGCCAGTCAAGGTTGCATAGTCTGGACAGTAGCAGCTGGTTGCCAGGTTCAAGCAGACTCCTCCCAAATGATCATCAGTCATGGTGGAATGGTATTACAAATGAGTGCAACCAAATAATGCAGTCACGGAGGAGGCACATTTCCTCATGTTTGGCTACTTTTCCTCCACGAGGCCTGGATCCCAGCTCCATGTCTTCAGCCTGTAGTGTCAGCACTGTCTCATCATCATCACCACAGCGCACGAGTTCAGGTGAAACAGAGTTGCCATGTCTGACTCAAGGCAAAGTCTTTAAACCGTCTGTCAAATGCTGACACACGTCTCACTCTGCTCTGTGGAGCACGTGCGCTGTCAAGTTCCTTACGATGCGCCTCGAGCTCTGACGTCTGAAAAAAGTCTTTAAACCGCTACCGGATGTTTCCAAATGCGCGCGGGCGCATAGTGACACGTGTTAGATCTCGGTCTGGTCGCATCGCAATTTACGTAATGTTTTTTGTAGTTCGCACGCGAGCTACCGGCACTACCTGCGCCATCTACCGGTAGATCGCGATCAAGGTTTGGGGCAGCTCCTCTGCAACAAGCTGTACTGTAGCTGCTACTCGGTTCTTTGTTCCAGGGCCCATGCGGCCCACAGGTGCAAAACTGATTTTTTTTTTTTGCACCAGTGGGTGGCGCTCGCGGCCCCATGGTTAGGAATCACTGAAGTAGACAATTGTTTTTGTCAAAGGTCAAAGCATCAGATTTTAGTCTGAGTTGTCAAAGAGCAAAGGCTTTTTTCCCGCACTCAGCGTTTTGCCACAGCGCTGGGAAATATGGTCACTGTAGAGGAAATGATACCAATTTCTCCACAGAGCCGCAACAATCAATAATGGAATGCAGCCGCAAGATATTTTCTGGGCGCAACACCTCCCATAAAACCTCCCTGCTCCCGAGCTTTTTTCGGAAGGAAATGAGAAAAGCAGGGAATCATGACCCCGGGTGTCACTGAGGCAGGTTAGAGGAAAGTCGGAAAAGTCAGAAAGTGGACTTTTTCTTCAAAACAGCGAGTGACTGTGTGATGTGTGACTGCGCCGCAGTCCAAAGCAGGAATCTACATTTTGTGTGTATGATTATGTTCTACCCAGCTGTTTGCAGTGCAGCTGACTGCGCCTGTTAGGTATATGACAGCACTCTTTCTCTATTCACGCCAGAGACACGAGTCCCATGAGGACAGCTGTCCCTGCAGATGGGGCCACTGGCAGTATGTGTCTAGCCAGTGATCACACTGTTCAAAGTTGCATCTTGCCCATTCGTGTTCAGTCAGAGTGTGACTGAATCTCCTCGCGTTATCTGCCACACCTGTGTCACTCAGCCCCTGCAGCGAGGCGAGGACCTGCCTACAGAACATGGCAGGAGAAAATCTTTTATGTCACTGTTGTGATGGCGGACTGTGTAAATCATGACGGCTTCTTCCGTGCAGAATGCTAATGACAAATCTGTGTTATTCCGTTTCTTTTTTTTTCAAATCGCATTGTTTCAATCGAGCCCCGAAGGCCTCACATGTGAACTCCATGTGTCATTTGTCAACATCTCTGTCATCTCTGCAGTCATTAAAATGCGCTTCAAAGGGCACAATCGACAGCTAAACTAATTTGGGAATGTTCTAGAAAGCAGATGAGGGACGTGCAATAAAACAGAAATAGCTGTTTAACTGGGAAAAAGGCCCTTTTGTCAAATGTCTGTCCAAAAAAGCTTTATTCATAATGATGCCTTTGAACCACTTTGATTTTTTAACAGGAAGGTTTACACTCTGGACGTTTATCAGTGTCAACTGGACTGGAATGTTGAGCGCAGGTCTCTGTAGGTGCACTTACGATAACTGAGGAGCTAAAGTGGAAAAAAAGAGGGAAATGAAGCAACTGAGCTGGAATGTGATTTATTCATCGTGTCCTTGGAGAGAGACACCGGGTGAACGACTACAGCGCGCCGCAAAGTGAGGGAGCCAGTGAACCAGAAACTCTTTCCCCCCTTCTCTCTCTGGTGGTAATCAAAGTACGACACATCCTTCTTCAGCCTTCAGAGCTTTGTGCACACACACACACACACACACACACACAACCTCCTTCCCCTTACAGACAGAACTCATGTCAGATCAGATTGACTCTCACGTCCACAGGCCCAAAGAGAAGAGGTCAGCCGACAGCATCATAGTTCAACATACAAGAGCTGTGTGAAGACGCAGTGAGGGATGATTAGTTGTTCTCTCCTGTTCCTGTGTGACTCTCTGAATGAAAGGCTCGTTGTTGTTGTTCCTATTGTCGCAGGACAAATGTTGGGGCCGCGTCCCCCCATCTTTAAAAGGTGAGTAAACTCACTCCAGTCTCTCACAAGCATCATGTGCTGCAGTGCAGCGCCACAGCCCTGCACATACACACACACACACACACACACGCACACACGCTGCCGTGTTCCTGTGTGAAAGCAGTCCAGGCATAACAGAGAGAGAGAGAAAGAGAGAGAGAAAGAGAGAGAGAATCAGAGACGAAGAGGCAGTGAAGCAGAGGAAGAACAAAAAAGCAATATCCTTTCATGCTTTGTCAGAAATGGGTTGTTTGGATCGTACAGTAGCATTTCATACAGCCAGAGTCTGTTCCACAGGACTGGTGCAGTAAATAAATCCTGAATCACAGTGTCTGCATCCAAAATGAATGAAACACGCACACGCACGCACACGCACACGCACGCACACAGGTCTTTTGCCATGTTTTTTTGGATTTGTTATTAGAGCTGTGGCAGGCTGTATATGTGGAAGGAGGAATTCATTTTACCACACAATGCAGACCCTGAGACCAGTAAAATGACACATTGTCTGGGCAATCTATTGAGCACTGTGCTGATTCACTGTGTATGTGAGAATTTACACAGCGGGAATAAGCGAGGGTTTCAACCATTAACTAATCTGTACACTGTATTTAGTTATGACGCAAATGTCCAACCTGAGATACATAATACTGAGCTCAACATGTGTTAGAATAAGAAAAATATTGCTCAGAACGACAAGCAGCACAACACTGGTGTGCGGTTTGCTTTGTAAGCATTTGGTGGTTATAATAATACGCTATTGATTATGTCACAAAGCAGCTTCTAAAGAGAGAGTGGGAGAAAGATCACATGCAAGATGAAGCTGTCAATGAAGCCTTCAGTCAGTGGATGCACATCAGGGGAGTGAGAGCGAAACAGATGGTGCTTAGTATTGATCCAAAACATGCACACACACACTCACGCACACGCACACATACACACACCTCCAGTGACTATTGGCTCAATGTTAGACCATTACAAGAAAAACAGTGGCTGCAAAGGCCTCTGAAACTTTATTGACACCATTGTGATGTTAAAAACTATGTAGCATGTTAAAGTGGGCTGGGCTCCTGAGGGCCACAGAGAAACATAACACAGTGGTATATTCAACACACACACACACACACGCACACACGCACACACTCACACTCAAATAGTTTTGTGAAATGCCACTGACATAGACACGGTTCCCTTTATGTACATTTTATTTACAAAATGTATTAAAATTCTCTATACAGCGCCTCACTAATGAGGTCCAGCGAATTATGCATGCATCTCTTGCTCTTTTGTACCCACTACTATGCTCGGTGACTTTTGTTTTTGCAGAGGGTGAGGTGTAGGAGAAAGAAAAAGGTGAAACTGATTTACAAAAGAATACCCAGGGCTGAATTGCTAATGTTACTCTAAGGTCAGTTTGTGAGTAGAAGAGCTCGTCAAGCATCACTGATTTCACATGCAAATTCTTAGAAAACCAAATGGGGGAAAAAAAAGAAAACAGACCTTCATTAAGTAATATAAATAATTATTATTTATCTAAATGTACACATTTTCAAGTTGTTTATTTTTACATTTTTCTTCTATTTTTTCCATAAAAAACTATCTTCCTATAGTTGCAGGTGATTTCATAAGTAACTCCCTAAATCCAATGGAATCACAGTCTTTTTTTAAAGAACAGAAATTATTACAGCAAAAGGGAAATGTGCTAAGCTTCAGGAATCTCCCTGGCATAACTTTAAACCTATTTTCCTTCATATTCATATATTTTTCATTTTCGAAGTGAAGTCACCAACCAACCAATCAACCGTCAGAGGAAATCAAATTAAACGCAAACCACAGCTCATTGTCAAGTGTGCAATTGTAAAAGAGAACATTAAGGTAATCCAAAATACTACAGTTTCAAAGCCATTACTGTTATCCTGGAGTTGGATTGCAGTTAATCTACAGTTGAATTACCCTTTCTGTTTGGTTTTATTCTCATGTACAGACAACTTGAATAACTTCAGGGAAAGACTCTTCTGAACACCAAACCTTCATGATTCAATGCTCATTTGATATTTTACAAACTAATATTTTTTCTTTTTCTTCTTTTAACCAAGCATGAGTACTTTACTTTATACACTTTTCGTCTTTGTCATACAAAACACACTCATGGCAGTATTGGAAGTGCGAATTATGACCTGGTTCTGTAGTGCGAGAAAGCCAAAACCAGATCATCTTCTCATCTTCATGAGTCCCATCAAACCTTCCGAAGACAGCGGCAGCAGCACCAGAGTTTCGAGTACAACACACTCATCGTCGCTTTGGGCCGAATGGCATTTAACTCCAATAAGATCAGCTTGTGTCTCTTGAAACAAGTACAGCGTCACGATAAGTGACGCAGAGCAGTATAAAAGCTATTACCTAATAACCAGTGTTTTACAGTGCACTGAGTGGATCTAATAAACATATCTGAACACATATGACCAGTGAAAATCTGGCAGCAGAAGGATGAGGAGTAATCTGATCTCGCTTGATTACAGGAAACCAATTAGACACTTGTCATATAAGATTTGTTGTCTGGCACTTCAAAATGTGCTTAGGGTTGCAAATGATGGCTTTAGTTCTCTCATTCACTGTTAAATATTCACACATACATATACATACATATACATATATATATGTGTGTACTTTTTTAATCACTGCACCATTCTTCTATTTTGTATGAGTTTCAAGCAAAAAGCAATATCATTGTGAATGAGTTGCATTGGTTGGACTCAGAGTTCCATAAGGCACTAGGAGGAAGGAACCGCAGTGGCTCTTCACTTGACCAGTCCAGTCGTGTCGTCATTGCAGATTATCGTGCCGTGTCCATGCCGTGGGAGAGAGGATTTGGCTTGGAGCTCAATCCTTTGATACCGTAGATGTTTTTCACAGTTGTAAGAGACAATGCAAACGCTTCCTATACCTGTGTCAACACAGAGCAAAGGCAAACATGGGAGGATGAGGGTTGTTTAATTGGCAGGAAAAGGTTCTAGCTTCATTTTTGTGTGAATCAAGTTTTAAAAAATGAATTAAAAAAATGTGCATGCGGTGGTTGTCTTTGATGCCATCAAAATACATTTAGAGGAACATTCTTGATTAATATTCATTTTTTGCAGAGAGTTTAATAACAATCAAAACTCAGCCTGCTTTGCTTTATGGCTGGTAAAGTTTGGTTCGGTTTCCAAGAATCGACGTTTTCATTGGAGCCCTGGAACACGGCCCCGGCTTAAGAGCCGTAGGTCTCTTTGATATATGTGACATCCCAGTTCAAAACACACAAATAGAGAAATCGCTCATGTAAATAAGTGAAAACCGAACTTGTGTGTTGCAAGTCAATTGAGAAACTGTTTTGATGGTCTTTAAATTCTGTTGCTCCGTTGCCAAGCTGCTTGTGTAAACAGACAAGTCATGCCTCGTGTTTAGCGAGAAGCTACGCCACACACACACATGCAATCAGCCCAATCAAACACAAGACTAGCAGTTTATTTAACAATGCAATTGTCAGGGTATACTCAGTGGTGCACTTTTGGACAGCTCTATGGGGTTGTTGTTGAATTCCCACTTAACTCTAGTGGTTTTAATTGGCGAGTAAGCTTTCAGTGGAGGCACTTCACTTTCCACAGAAGAAATAGTCCAGGGGCTCTGTATCAATGATTATTTCACTGCCCCCCAGTGGCCAAACAAATAATAATAATAATAAAAATTTAAAAACAGCTGTACGGGTATTCTTTAATTTTCTATGAATTCTTATTACCTCTCCTGAATGAGGATGGAGGCTGAACTCTAAGAGATGGATATCTCAGAAGGACTCCCATTCTTCCATTGTATGAGATAAGCCTGTACAGCACTTTGCTGACACTGGAGAAAACAGTGCTTCAGGATTATGTGTTTTAGTCCCCATATCCACAGCCCTGTCCATGAGCATGTTTTGTATTTGTGCAGGCATGTGTGTTCTGTTGAGTCCAACATGACAAGCATGAACCGTTTCACAGGCAGCAGCAGCGGAATAATGAATAATTGACACTATCTGTTAGGAGTTGAAGCTAAATGATTCATCTCGCACAGTGTGTAGTCAGCTCCGTGGAGAATAAGTACTGTAGCGGCGGCATACCTCTAGATCTTAACGCTCTCGGTTCCGTACACGTTGTAGCCTTCTCGGTATGTGGCAAAGTTCTGGGTGTTGGTCGGGGGAGCCGGCTTAAAATTCTGGGCATTCTTGGCCAATTTCAGCCGTTTGGTTTCTTGCCGTGATTTATAACAGAACTCTATCAGGGCCACCATCATGGCCAGGCCCAGCCCTCCGACCAGAATATAGAAGACACCAGCCACATTGCTTAGGCTGAGAGCACTTGTCTTGTCCTGGGAGGAAGTGAATAAGATAGTTAAGAGTTTTGCAATGGCGGGTGGACAACAACACAACAAAATACAAGCTGCATCCTTCACACTTCGCCTTACATAGCCTGGACTTCCAACATTAAAGCTGCTGTGGTAAAGCATTACACTCTGTCTAACAGATGCCTGTTAATGAATATGCTACTTACAGCTACAAGCAACATTAAAATGAAAGTGTAATCAGGTGCTAAGGCTATAATTTGGACTGAATTGATTTTCCATATGGTTGTCACAAAGTTATGAGGAACTTCAGACTGCTATAGTCAAAGTCAAGTTCTCCACTGAGGAGAAAGGAGACAACTCTTAATGCTCTATCTGCTGGTGAATGTAGAGCTTATGCCTCCCTATGCCACATCTACATCAAATGGCTCCTGCTCTTGACCACGTTAGGAAGCTGGTCAGTGTCGCATAGGTCGACAGCTCTGAGAATCCCTATCTTTTTCACTCCTCTCCGAGACGTGTACGTATAACTCTCATGGCAACAATGTCATACAGTACAGTCAAATTCATAGTAGATGAATGAGAGCACTATTTAAGTTTAAGAGAAAAAAAGAAACACTGGAGGTCAAACCATTTTGCTGCTGCTTACCTACCAAACATATTCATTAAAAATTTGTTCATTAGAGTTTTACTATTTGCAGTTTAACCCTATGAGCGAGGAGAAATCCTAACGCTACCTTGTGATGCTGGTCTGTGATCTGGCTTTGACTATATCTCAGAGGGTTAAATAGTGGGTTTATTACATTCTTCAGCTTCTTGCAATGTGCAAACAGAGCCTCTGACTTCAACTCCCAGCAGCTACAACATGTGGAGGACACCCTACAGCGTCTCCTGCCACTACAGAGGAGTTGAATTTGGGTAACTCATCACAAGAGGCTGACGTTGTTCGTCCCACCACAGGAGGCCAAAGAATCTAATAGACACATCGGAGTGCAAACTAGTAACAACACAAATAAATCAAATTTTCATTAACAGTTTGGTAAATAGTAACAGCAGCATAATGGTCAGAGTATCATGAATGTCAAGAGTGGAAATGGGCAAAAAAAATAGCATTTATCAACAACATTTAACTGCTGTGATTGTGTGTCTGCATGGCACTTTGAAACCCCCCCTGAGCATTATCATTACAGATTTTCACACACACACACACAGGAAAAATAAAGTTTCTATATTTATGTTGTATCTAATTTCTATGGAATAAAAGAAGAAAAATGAATGTTGGGGGATCAGTGCCATGTGTCAGCGCCACGTTGAAACTGTACTACAGTAGGTGGCAGAAAAACTATAATACTAAAAAAAATATGTGCAGCAAATAAAGAAAATGTATACTATAGATGTTAAAGAAGTTTTGTCTTGCATATGAACAGTACGTCAAAATGCAATTTGGAATCAGTACAAAAGACCTGCAGCGACTGACCTTACTTCCAGAGTCCTTGGTTCCACATTCACCCTTATCGTACCACCATTTGTTTTTCAGCTTGTCTAAGATGCCTTGTTCACTGAGTTTCAATACTGCAAGGTTTACAGGAGTTCTTCACGTGGGAAATAACATAAATAACATTATATTATGTTATTTTATGTTATTCAACTTTAAACTACTACATACTTAACAAAGCGATAAAGCAGGGCTCCTGGCCATGTCAACATCACAGAGAGCAGGCATTCTAACTATTACCTTTATAACCCCTAGTCTAAAGCCAGGGCCTGCCCATATCGCTTTGAGTAATCGGCAGACGCTGTTAGCAGTGTGACGTGCAGGTACAGAAAAGTACAGTCTGCAAGTCTATGTATATCATAAAGCACCAGGTCACATTGGTTTGTGGGCAGGTAGTGAGTCACGGGGGCTTTCTGAACAGCATTTAACAAATTCAGTCAAACAGGAGCTTTGATTTACCACACAGAAAAACCTCAGTGGCTCAGACATTACCTTCCTATTTCCATCAGCGTAATCCTGCAAAGGCTAATAATTCTGTCACTACAATGACAACAATCCGAGTATTACAACCAATTGCATACATGCCCAAAAGTGAAAGCTTAATAAATTCTTACCTGTCCCATTCTGACATAACGCCAAGAAAACTTTATCTCCAAATTATGCCAGATTACTGTCAGATGATTGTGTCCCAGTCAAACTGCACACAGCTGCAGGACTAAGATGAGACACATCAGTGGAATAATTCCTCTCCCACTTTCCTTTGGCAGCATAATCTCTGTAATGTCTCATACTGCTTTTTTCCTTGCTATAGAATATCTCTAAGAGGTCCGTCATGACCTCCAAATACCTGCAGGTCAACATAGCAGGTCAACATAAACTGTCATAATATTCTATTGTACTAAAATTATTCAGAGGGAGAAAAAAAAACAACAACTGTAAAGCTAGATGAAGATTGTACTTTGTAGTCTTAATAAAACACCATGTGGGTTCAGGTCAGTCTCTTTTTAAGAGTGAAAAGCAAATTGGAAGCACAGAGAAATAGTGCATCGATGAGTGACCTGACATCTCCCTGGGAACAATGTCCCCCGAGGGGACCAATGCAATGCATAATGCACTGAGAGAAGATTACACCACTGTATATCCCTCATAGCCAGTCTGGAGAAACGGACTGTGGAGATCAGACCATTGTCTTGGCTCAGAGAGACATTGATTAACAATGCAATTACCCCGTAACATGCTCTGAGACTGAAACTCAATCTAGGCTACACTCGGTTGTGCCTGGGGGCAAAAAACGCAGGCTGTGTTAACTGTGTGTGAGTAGGTGTGTATGAAGCTGCGTGCATGGCTGTGCGCATCTCTTGCTGTCTGTTTGTACATGGAGCTGTAAGCGGGACGGGGCCCAGTGATGAACTGTTTGGAACCAAAGCGCTCCAGGCTGCTTTTATTCCACCTCATCGGGCCTGAGTACTGAGTCCTGAAGAGTCCAAACGAGTCAGGAAACAGACCTCTACATACCTGTGTATGATTAAGATCGATGACAGCACAAGAGACAGATCAGCGTCGACAGAACATAGCAATAGTAGCATTGCAAACGTTGTAAAAGATGAAATAAACAATCATTTTGTGAAATGAACCGCAGGCATTAAGCAGGATATTATTTGACCTGTGCCTGATGTAGCTAGGAGGGTCACTGCAGCTTAACTCGTCACTATGGTCCAGGCACATGACACATCCAGGACAAATGACACTAAGAGTGTAATTATACAATCAGCAGTCCACAGGACCCTGAAGATTGTGTGTACTATATCCAATCATCTGACCCATACCGTGATATGTGCTCAATGTGCCATTTGTCATTACAATGACCTGAATTGTGGTGACTGCAATGCTACTGCCTTATATGTAATTTAGTGTTTTATGGCACAAAAAGAAGTTGTCATGGACGAGTGGGGTTTTACATTCAGCACCATTAGCTCCCATAATGGAAAAGTCATTCATCATCAGGGCGCACAGGAAGAGGGAGAGATCTGATGGTCGCAGGGGTCACAGCAAGGTTATCCATGAATAAGTGTAGGCGCTGCATGTACAGGTGGTTTATCAGATAAGCCATTATTAAAAAAATTAATGTTAAGTCTTTTGTTTCATTAGAATTCTGACGATTGACGCTAAGTCCGCTTGCTTGCCTGTCGGCCATTTTAAGGTTTTCTGCAGTTGGGGATACATTTCTATCAGAGCCTATCGCTTTGAAGCTGATAGGCTCTGACTCAGTGTCATGCATGCAGAGCAGCTGTGCAGTGTGGTACTGCGAAGCAGTTCTGCCACGAGTACTGAACGTTCAACACTATAAGGCCTTGTGTATTTCAACTATTTTGAAATCCATATGTGTGACGTGTCACCTACAAAGACTGAGACTAGGCTAGGATTAACCTTTTCAAACTGGAGGGCAGCCATCTTTCTTTTCCAGTAGACAGACAGTAAGAAAAGTCCTGTATTGATTCTTCTTTCCTAAAAAAAAATCTCCATAACCACAAATGATATTTTTCTGTTGGCTAAGCAAGAGCTCCTTAGTTTGATCTGAGCCGTTAAACCGTCTGGTCAGACAATCAGTTCATTGGTTATCTGCCTTGAGGCAGCCGGAGCATGGTCGGGACGGACAGTTGGTTTGGTTATGCTTGGATTGTCTGCAACAGCCTTGCCGATTACTCTGCACTATGGTACCCGATTGTGGTGACATCGAGGCTGACCTTGGAGTCACCTCCCCCGCTGCCGCACTCTCCCTTGTCGTACCACCATTTGTTTTTCAATTTGTCCAAGAGGCCTTGCTCATTCAGTTTTAAAACTGCCAGGTTAACAGCATTTCTTGAAACGATAAAACATAACTTGTAAGAAAATGCACAGGTCGGTGAGAAATCTAATGCAAAGTAATAATTGTGCTAAGCATCATATGATAGGTAATGGTAGTGAGACTACCGCTCTCCAAGCAGGGGCTTATGCACAGAGGACCATCTGTTAATCAGAATAGTCTGGGAAAGGACAAATTGTTCAAGAATTTCAGGAATGCGGAGAGATAAGAGAGGCTCATATAAAGGTAAAGACAGTTAAATCTTGGAAAAGGTGGCATGAAGGGTTTTACGTAGCTAAGAACTGAAGTGTGCGGGATGGGGACACTTGTCATTGAGAAGAAAAGTAACAACAACAAACATCATGCAATTAACATTCGTCACAAGTGACAGCGCAGCTTTTAAAGGCTAAATTGGAAAACCATTGAACTGTTAAATTAAAAGTGACAACACAACAGTCAGGTAGGACCACACACGGGACAGAAGGAGAGATCGAAGGAGAGAGAAAAGAAACAGTAAGAGAGACACACATATGAACTGACTCTTAGCTTTAGCCTTAATATATGGGTTGGGTTGCTATACTGTAAACTAGATAACACATATATAAAAATATTTTTTAAAAAACATGAATTATCTTTAGATAACCTTTGCTAGCCATTCTACTTTTACCTCTGCATCCGAAAAATAAAACAAGAAGGGGAGGATAAGAGAATCACAACAGGGGACATCAGGGTAGGTGGAATACTATAACAACATGGAGGATATTGTTATATTATTCCACCCACCTTAATGCTGAGCCTTTGGGCGTCGCCACACCGTAGCCCTTCGAGTCGAGGTTCCCGCCCACTTTCATGGTGTCACACGGCTTCCGCTGCTCGATGTACTCGTTCATCGTGGACTCGAGGAGAAAGGCGAACTTGCCCTTTGACTTTCGTACCCGGGCAACGCCATCGGGTGTGGTCTTTACGAACACTGAGGGTTCAGCTGATTTCATGTATGACCACATCTTCTCATACACTGCTATTTTGGATCGCTGTGCAGGGAGGAACAGGACAAGAGAAGTAGTTTAGAAATGCGTGTTGTCTATTTGCATGCGTTAAATGGAGTTTGTGGGATTTTTGTGCTTCATGATCACTTTGCTTACATTGCCATCATGAAGTATTTATAGACATCTTGGAAAGCGGCAGTGCGATATCTTTAAATACTTCCACAAAATATCGCTGGTGAACTTTTACAAGATCATGAAGTACAAGAATTTACAAAATCCATTTTCATCAGCATAAATACAGACTCTGAATATGAAATGTATGTTGCAAGTTTATCACACATCACCACGTCATGCAAATTGGGTTTAAGTACAAACATAAACATTGTGGGCTCGGTTATGGTGAAATGGTTTCGCTTACAGAAACTTGCAAAAGTTTGGATCAGTCTGTTAAAAATGTATTTGCGGTGAACTAAAGCCTGAGTAAATAGACCTACTTTAATTTGCAGAACCTATTACAGTCACTCAACATTGATTTCATTAATGTACAATCTCAGCTGTGACTCAGTGGTGATGTGAGGCAGAAGCAATAAAAGTGAACAAAACAGAAAGCCAACTCATCCCAAAGTGACAAAGTCGGGCATTTTCCCAGTGCCCGGCGTCAGGCTTTGTACGTCTGTAAAACCTGGAGGACTCGAGTCCTATCTATAATAAGCATCAATTAAATTATTCAGTGCTGCAAGACTTATTTTGGCACAGGCATTTAATACGTTGAACAGATCCTGGTCCAAACAGTGACGAGCCAGCGAGTGGATCCCACATATAAAAAATGACACTTTCTTTTGGTTTTCAAGCAACCGGCTGAATCTGTCGGATGAAGGGTTTGAGAATGGAATGTGGACGAGCTGCTGATAGACTAACATCTGCAAGAGATGCTTTCCTGTGGCTGTTTTTTTTTAAAAGCTCATATGGTCACAAGTCATGTAGCAATGTGCTTAAATTATTGTTCCGATCCAACTTTGATGTTGCAACAAATGTTTGAGACATTCATCAAGCTATGTGACGGGCTAACAAGACAAGCAGCCATACTGGCAGCTCTGCGAGACTTTGAGCTGAACGCTAACATCAGCAGGCTAACGTGTTCGCAAGGATCCATCCTTTTGTAGAGCAGGTATAACATGCAGTTTTCATCATCTTCGTCATCATCCGTTTGACTGACATTCCTTCATTGTGCTGTGTCCGGCAGATGTTTTCAATATTCTTTCTTTGTTTCAGCTCCAAACAATCATCATGTTCACAGGGTTTTTACAGGAATAACATGAAATAATATTTGCAAACGAGTCAGCAATGAAAATAACAGTTAGTTTTAGTGTCAGTTAGCGTGTCGTGCTAGGAAAGATGACTTCATGAAAAGCTCCATTGACGTTGAAGATAAAGGATATTAAAGCACATACTGAACTCTGGGGCTTTGAACATCTAAACACACTTATCAGTAAATAGACTCATCACTGTGCTGAATTGGTAAAAGCTTCCTTAATAAGCGCAAGTAAAAGCATATCTGTCTCTAATGCTTTTCTATTAATAAACAAAAGCATTAACCTTGACCCAGCTAAAGTGCTCCACCGGCATGTAATCATATGGAATTTGTTTGAAGGCATCTGTCACAGAGCATCAGACCAAGGGTGAGGATGAGATGTGACAGCGACAGAACACAAATTAAAAAGTCTGCATGATGAATGTTCCCCGCTCAGGAAAAAAAAAAAGCATTGAATGGCCGTTCTATTCTAATGCAAATACAGCAGACGCAGTGGCTGGGTGGGGGGCGTGGGGTGGGGCGGTGCTCGCAATAGTTAGAGGTAGATGAGATGTTTTTGTTTACAATCATGTTTAATGTGTTCATCGTGGAGAGGACACTAGTTTGGAGGACGATTCACCCAAAGGGCTGAGGCTGGGCAGTGGGAAAGAGTCTGGACGCCTCCTCAAATGAAGAGAACGGAATGGATACGGGCATTGATTACTGATGACAGAGTGTGCTGCCTCAGTGCTTCACGAAGTCAATTGATCAATATGAGAGCGGGAACTGAGTGCGACCGAAAACGAAACAAGGCTGATTCCTGTGCAACTGACGTAACAAAGCAGGTTCACACACAGAGAGAGAGAGAGAGAGAGAGAGAGAGAGAGAGAGAGAGAGAGAGAGAGAGAGAGAGAGAGAGAGAGAGAGAGCTACACAAGGTACAGTGAGAAAGCCCAGCAGGGGGAGAGAGAGAGATGTGATTATTGACTGCTGGCCCACGAATTTGCATAGTCTCTCTCTCTTGCTCACACACACACACACACACACACACACACACACACACACATACACACTATTGTGTGCACACGCACACTATTGCGTGCATGCACTCTCGCCTCCTTTAAAATCGAGTCATTCACGTTCGGGTCCACACTGGACACACTGGTCATTTAAAATTCAATTAGGAAATAATGGCTGCAAAAAGTCCATCATCAATGAAAAGACAACTTGCTCGGCAATTAAATTCTGTTCCCTAAATACAGCTTCATACACACGGCTCTCCTTCACATCATATTATGGCCCCGTTAGAACATACTGCTGAATTCTAAATGAGCTTCCAGACAATTAACAAGGATTTTATGGCGATTGTAGAAAAGGAAAAAAGAAACACCACTCCTCCTGCAAGTGTGTTCACATTATGCTTAAGCACTCATAATGTTGCTGTATTCATAATGAGGTATAGTTCAGATCTCAGCCAATCCTCCCACTAAGGCGACACAGTTACATCATCTGTGTAGGTGTTCCTCCTACAAATCGGTCTAAAACAGAGACTTCCCTGCTGTCTGGTAACCGATCTTGTTTTCCAACCGCGTGACCTAAGGTGAGGTATGAAAAGAACAGGCCTTGCCTTCAGAGAGACAAGGCCAGGGGAAAACTGGTGGGTGCATATTCATCGATGGAGAAATCACCACAGCGATCGCATACACACAACAGACACACAACATGCACCCAGTCACACTAATGCAGACATATACAAAAACAGGTCCCCCTTCCAGTAGGGGTTCATGTTTTGCTTTTTACCTCAAACCTGCAACTGCTGTTTGACCACATGGGGCAGCATACACAAACTGCTAACGTAACGCTGACGCACAGTGACTTGTTAGTTGACGGCGGACGATTTACACTTCCAGCTGATCATCGTCACGTTTCCGATGAAGATCGGTCTAATATTCACCTTCGTCTCCTCCAATTCCTGAGGGAAAAACCTGTCTCCTTAGCTGTGAAATGTGCTACTATATTCACCAGCTGGCAGCTAATTTCTTTAAGAGCTCTCGTGCTAAAACCTGCACCCTGCAGCAGATGTTTAAGGATTTTGTCGAAGGGAAGATTTAATTTTTTTTCCCCCAGTAGAATTTAAGAGAACTTAACGAATAATTACGCAATAATAAATGACATATTTAAATGAAAACATTGTTGTACCTTATATGTACATGCACTTCATGTCTACATCGTTCTTCAATGGAGGGAAATTGCATTAGCATTGCTAAGTCCAAGAGGCAGCGATATCGCCTTTGCAAAATGACGACAATCACTGTCATTAAAATGGCAGATCACCACACAAGATGCTGATTGTGCCATTTTCAGCAAGTCTGTTGCTATAGTCAGATCACAGGTTTACAGCCACAGTCGATATCAAGGGTCTTTTAGGGACTTTACAGTGAATGAGGTGGATTATATTTATCTATTAGGGACGTCTAGATACTTGCTGTTGATAAAAGTTTAATGCAGATATAAAAGCTATCGTTAGGGGGCTAATATTGTTTGATGGCCAGAACTGGCCCACAGTCTATCGCCGTAGCGACAGCCAACCGCAAGCACACGCAATGTCGATGCAATCTGAAGAAGAAACGCTGACATTAAAAATGAAAACCAGCAGAGGGTTTGATGACACACTTGATTCGTAAATCTGTTGTTTGGACATTTTGTTGTTTTAGGAGTCAACAGTGTCATTAAAACGTCTGAGAGGGGACATGTGGTTAAAGTCAAAGAAATTGTCCTCTCCATTCTAAATAACCACTTAATCTGTATTGATTCGGAAATACGCCGCATTTCCAGACCTCTGTCCACTGCCCTTCGCACACAACACAGCCTGTTGTTTATTCTTCCCCCAGCATCGCAGGCTGCTTTCATTACGGCCCTGGCTCACACACACACGCTCCACTGCTTGTATATTTAAACACCCACCACTACCTTTCCTTCAACTTTACCTCCCTTCTATTTTGTTTGTGGACATCGCCACTTTCCCCAATATCCTGTGTGCCAGGACTACCTGTATCTCAAGTATGCAGAAATGAGAGTTGAGGCTCTGTGGGTGTACTTTGTCATCGAAGTGCAACACGCTACGCCCTGAATACCAATCGCTCGCCTTTGATGCCTTCGTTGCCGGACTCCACAAGCTCCTCTTGTGCCTGCTGTTGCTGCTCATCTAAGGTTGGACAGGGCCCCCTGAGGACAGCGCCTCCCCTCAGAGGTTATGCCTATCGCACACTCGTCTATCATCACGTTTGTCAGCGTTCTCTTTTATGCAAAGAGGCTCTAATCTTTCTAGGAGCCTCTCCTTCACTTCACTGAAACACAAAATGACAAGAGCTCTGGGAGTTGTGTTACAATGTGATGTATACGATTGCAGGGCAACCTAAGAACTTCTTGAATGAATGCCCTTGCTGGCTCTTCTCCATGCCACTCTGGCTAAATGCATAAAAAAGCTACTTATTAAACATTGTGTTGGACCGTGCAGGGGCTATGGTGCCTGTGCTGCAGGAGCTGAGTCGTGAAATTGATTTTCATGCATAGTAAAATGCAATGGTGACTGCACCCAAGCTGTTGTTCCCATCTCCTCCACACCTGCAGATCTGTAAGACGCATGATGTTTGCTGCTCAGGCTCTGACTCACGCCGACTCTTTTGAGGGGAAGAGAAAACAGTGCTGCGGTCTTATTTCTCCCTGCAATTATCATTCTTTCATTGTTACGCTGTTAAATGAGGTGCATAAAGGGACAGCAGTGTGGCTGTCTTTGATGGTCTCACCCCAGTCTTTACACATAATTAAACAGCCACGTCAGCCCATTTTGTCATGTCAGCCATTATTATGAGCCGACTGCCTGTTCACTGTGCATCTCAAAATCGAACTATGCCAAGCATTTTGATGGAACAAAGCCTCATCAAGGGGGATAAAGGTGGCCGCGCTGGTACAACTCATCATGTTCTAATCATCCAAAACAAAAAATATTCAACTGACTGCAGGAAAAGATCCAAGGCAGGTATTAAAATGATGAAACAAACCACAGAGGTGCAGTGGCGCATGGCAGCTGCTATGTTGTGGAAGAGCCTCATAAAGCTTGAAGCTATCCTGGACGGTCTCGAGGTAAAGCAACAGACAGGCTGCAGACAGAGGAGGAGAGGGGACCCAAACAAGCAGGACAGTCAGGGAAAGAGGAGCCAGGGGCAGGTAGAGCAGCTCTGCCAAGTACCTACAGCGACTCAGGCCGCCGCTGGGCACGTCACCAGGCTCCCAGGCCAGCTGTCCTAGTGGGTTGCGAGCAGCAGAAAAGGGGCCTTTCTGGGCAATCGACAGAAACATCACTGTCTTTGAAAATTCTTGCACATCTTCTCTTCATTCCCTCCACGAAATGAAGACACCCTGATGTCCCCACTGTAAATGTCAGGTAATAAGCCATATGTCCAAGCAGAAGACAGAAGACAATTACCTGATTTCTAAACATGATGAGTCATGTTGAATTGTTTACAGCTCATTACTTGAAGATATATTCACAAGATATTTTCAAATATCTTCACTAGCTTCGTATTACTGTGGTACTGACGGATTACGGGGCTCGGTCTTCTTGTCAAGTAGCTTTGTGGGATAAACCAGGTGAAATCATCAAAAATTGAACACCGCGTGTGTCAGGGAGATGATGACATATGTCGTGTTTGAAACGTCGGACTTGATTTCAAATTTCCAGCTGGCTGATGCCGTATGGGCCTAATTAAGCCGGGATGTATTTCCTGAAAAACAGCTCCTGAGATAGAACTTGAACTCCTACTAATCAGTGTTTTTTCCCCCCATGTCAGTCTGCTTCAGCTTTAATTAAAAGTCCCCTGGAATAGCAGTTCACGCATGTCATTTCCTACTGAGGACTTGTAAAGGAATGTGAGGAAAACGAGAAGAGCGTTGCCTTCCTGACCACCTCTCAGACTGTTCTACCAGCAGACCTTGTGTCGCTCGGCTGTCAGACATCTGTCACGTCTGTGACGCACAGACAGAGACTGTATATAGACCTGTGCAGTAACTCTGATGAAAGGGAAAGTGATGACAGGCTTTCTGAGGTTCTATGGAGCATCACGTTTTGCTGTCATACATATGTCATGTGCTATGTTTCCTGTGATATACGATCCTCTCTGTATGCAGCCTTTTACGAACCCACTCCTTTTTTTATAGACTTTAAACAAAAGGACGTTAAACACCAGGCACTGAAGATGCTATCTTGTTCTTGTCTTTTGTCTCAAAAACATGGATTTGATTTTGCGTTCTGTTGTTCTGCGTGATTCAACCCAGCGGTAACACAAATGAATGTGTCTTTTCGCCAACAGGCTGCAGCTGCGAAACATATGAACTGTTTCTCTCCTGCTGATGAGTAATGGGGGAGAGTAAGATAAAAGACTGCCACACTGCCTTTTCGTCATCACAGGCACAGAGTGCCATTTCATTAATTATTTTCAAGCGTAACTGCTGTGCAAATGCAAAGGACCTGGAATGCTGAAGTAACCAGGCCACAAGCTATGCACTGTTGAACTCCTTCATGTGGTTACCTTTTAGACACTAATGTACTTTCTCTTCAGATTTTAGTTAATTTATGACTTAACTGCCACGCCAGTCCCCTCATGCCGACGGACATATTGCTTATTCCATCTGAACCATCCCGGAGACTGCTCTGACCTACAGGGCTCTTTCTCATCAGGTCCAATTTGCCAGCTAGCGCCGGCCAGCTAATTATATTCCACGAGCTGACCCCTCTGAGTTTGAGTCTGATGCGGGCGCTTTGATTAGCCTCCTGTTTTTATCACCTCTGAGTCGTCCACGTTGTTATCACACTTTCTGCTGACAGCCCCGGTGCCTCAAGGTTGCACGCTGCAGTACTGCCGCATCAATTTCACATTCGAGTCATAAGAGTTCAAGAACTGCTTCTCTGTCAACAAGGCTCATTTGGAGCAATCTTGCGCGGGTCAGGAAGGTACTAACTGGGAAAGCTGCGAGGAGGAGTTTATCCAGTGCGTTACGCTGAGTGGTTTTTATGACTGCAACTGTTTAGGCCTCTGTAAGATTTGCCATTTGAGCACCTAATTAATCAGGTGCTGTGCGTGTGTGTCTGTGTGTGTGTGAAACAGTATGTCGGAGCTACTCACCCTAAAAAACTCTTTTGTGGAGCCTGAGTCCAGAGTGCCATATGCTATCTCTGTCTGCTTGGCCAGATCCTCTGCACTTTCTATGGGAGAGACCATCCTCTCCACTGTCAGGAAGGCAGCCAGGTTGGCTGTGTAGGAGGAGATGATGATGAGGGTGAAGAACCACCACACACCGCCGACGATACGGCCCGACAGAGACCTGCAAGAGGAAGGACGATGACAGGGATACACAGAGTGTAATTACTCAGTGACATGTGGTGCCTATAAACCGCTAAGATCTACCAGTTGTGTTTAGTGCACCTAATTGAATCAGTCATCAGGATTTCCTGGTAAATCGTTAAAAACCAGTCTGTACTGTGTCAGCACTTTCAAACAGTACCAGTTGTTCACGACGTACTCTGATCCAAGTCTTTAATTAGCTGTTACACAATTGAGGTCAAAGATCATTTCTTAGCCTGAAGAAAAATATTGACAAAACAATTTTGTTGATGATAATTCCAGTGTTCAAACTGATGAAAAAACAATCAGTTCTAATTTAGTTGTAATGTAACAATAGCAGCAATAAAAAAAACGGAAATTCTAATAGACACCTACAAAAAGAAGGCACAAAATGACAATGCTTCATTCATTCTACATGTGTATTAATGAGACAGCTGAAATGTCATATTATATCCAGTATTCATTGCGTTCTGTTCCACTCAGCTGTCGACTGGAGCTGACCCACCTGGGCGAGATGTCACAGCCCTGTTGCATGAAGGCGCCCAGTGAGAACCAGAGGGAATTGAAGATGCCAAAGTCATTAGGAGGATCTGGTGGGGTCTGGGGGTCTTTCGTCTCGTCCTGTTCCTCCAGGTTCCACTCGTAAGGGCTGAACCGACTGACCAGGAACAGGACCACGCTCACCCCAATATAGGCGAACACTATACACATCCAGATCTCATAGGCCAGCGGGTCCAGGAAGGAGAAAACGCCAGGCTTGGACTTTTGGGGCTTCTTTATCATAATGGAGATGCCCAAGCTCATAAACGGCTTGGAAAAGTCTATCACCTCCTCTCGAACCAGAGTAATGGTGAGAGGTGCAACGGCTATATCTGCTCTCTGGAAACAGGGACATGCACAGTGAGCGTTAGTCATGACCTGCATAAAGAAATGGGTCATATTAAATGTATGTGTGAACGGCTGGAGCTGAGGAGAGAGCACTTAAAACAATGTTGTTATCACACGTTTTCCACGCTAGCACGAGAAGGCTCTGACTGTAACAAACACACACACACACACACATATAAGAAAACAGAGTGGTGTTTCCACAGTGTTGCGACCTATGATGGCAGCTAATACATTCGAGACTCAGACAGAAAAAAATTAAGCGGATTCGTCACTGAAATGTGTTCACAATGGGAGCTAAGGATGAAAAAAAATCACAAGGGCCCCGAGAGACTTTGAGGGAGACAGACTGGAAAAGATCCACCGAGGCAGATGGGACTTTAAGTCATGTTTGACCAAATGCTTCCTTAATCAAGACCCAAGACGAAACAGTGGGTACTTTTTCAAAAACTTTTCAGCGGTGCCTTTCTGCCTTTAATCAAAACATTTTCGACGATACATCATAATAAAACTCTATTTGATTTCGCTTATTGCATGACTAAAACTGCAAAGTCATACGACTCAGCTATTCGATGATGTTTATTTAAACATCGGTATAATAAAGCGGTGGTTGTTTACAAAGCGAGCTGTGGCTGTGTGCGCCTCATTGTGTCATTCAGTAGGCTGGATTTCCCAAACCCAGCTTATTTTGGCATTAGCTCTATTTGCTTTGTTCTCCAAGCTGTTTCCCTTTATCTGCCTCCTTTGCTCTGCGGCTTCAATCATATTATGTTATCAAAACACATCCAGAGAGGTGGCGCTGCCTTTCCACAATGGGCTTCTTTGTACAAGCAAAAAGCAAAATAATTAATCACATAAGACAGTCTTACTGGAGCTAGCGTGTATGCCATTAATTAGATAAGTGCGGGTCTTCAAAGGAGCCACTCTGTGAAGGACAGGTCTTTGTTTGGCGCTGCATTGTCTTTTTATGCCCAAACGCAGAAAAAGACCGGACTCAGGCAGCGCCGGGCTGGAAAATGTTTCTTACAAGGTCAAACCGGGAGCAACACAAATAGACCCAATAAACATGACTGTTTTCTTTGTGCTGTCAACACAACACTGTGAAGGGCTATAACCATTTAATCCTCGCGCAGGCGTAAGCAGCGCTCAATCAATGGCGAGGGAAACAAAGCAATAAAGAGCAGCCTCGGGCCTAACCTTTAAAAGACAACTAAAATCAAATTCATTTACTGGTCAAAAGGTCAAAATGTACTAAACCATTAGTCCCGGCCCAGCTGCTGTAAAATCACAGGCCTGGAAAGACTTGACAGTGACATGATTGGGATATTTTTTCGCCCTCCATCTGCAGGGAGTGGACTTTTCCCATTTGAAAGATAATTTGGTGGCAATAGCGCATCAAACCAGGTCAATCTCTCAGCCTGATAGTTGGGAAATTGAACAGATGAGGAAGCCGAACCCTCATGCATTTTGGATTTGGCCCCTGTTCAACTATTGTGGCCTTGGAGAAAGGCGAGAAAAGCGGTGGGGGCCGAGTCGTTTCTGGAATGCTTAAGGTGCCGCGAGGGGGCCGGGGAGCTCTGTCAGATGTAAAACACGGCATGACCCTGCGCTAATGTGAGAGGTTCAACCTTTATGGAGCACGACGCATATGGATCTTGTTGTTTCAAACCACAAACCACCATTTAGCTGTTGATCCTAAAGCAGATTTTCTCAGCTGTGAATTTACAATGTGGCATATTCATCATGCACATCAAACATCGAACATAATTACACAATCACTTCAAAGGGCTACAATCTTTCATTCATCAAAGTGATTACAGTGTGTTTGCCATATGGACTCATTGTTTTCATGTACCTACCTCTGTTTCCACTGTAAGAGAGAGAGGGAGTGAGAGAGCTTTCTAGGCTAAGCAAGGAGGAGTCATTGCAGTGAACAGCACTGAGAAATGATTTCATTTTCTCCGTCTCAAGATCATCACCAACTCCCCCAATGCTTGAGGCTGCATTTGACAACATTCACTCACAGCTGAGCTTCCTCAGAGAGCATCAGATTTTGAACTGGGCAAGAGCTGATGAGTTCGCAACGGGTTGGTGATGACCTTAAGACAGAAAAATGAGATCTCCTCTCATGTTGAAGTTCCTTGCAAACTGTCATGTAATCAGTGAAACCCAGGCTCCCAGTACTCACCCCATAGACCAGTTCACCCACCATCCCGTTCCACGTCTTGGTCTCGGGGTCTCGGGCTCCGTACTTCCCATCCATTACTATAGACAGTTTGTACTTAATTCCAACATGTTTGGCAATCTCAGATGCTAAATCGACGCAGTAGCCTTCATATCTGTCATTCCCCTCCAGATGCATATAATTTTTCTTGTACATCACATAAGGAGCTTCCTGTTGATTCAAACATACGCTGGTTTATTCACACCCATGCCCTGGCCCACATTTAAATATACAGATATATGCATACATGCACACGTACTGTAAGTGCACACGCGCCCGCACTCACACACACAAAGACAAACACACTCCTACACACACACACACACACACACACACACACAAATTTAACATTATAAGCTGCTATAACCACAACCATGCAGTCATGCATACAGAGATGATGCCCTGCAAATGCACAAAGACACAGCAGAGTGATGTTGTCATCACCCTGCTCTCATTAAGCCGTGGCAGCCAGCAGACACCAAGCCCAATGCAGCCAACCCATTTTGAGTTTATCATCTCTGCAGGAGTAAACAGAGGCCAAGATTAGGTTTTTGTATGGCTGGGAGTCATTGGTGGGCAAGGTGTGGGTCAGCTCGGAGGTGAGTGGGGATGGGAAATGGGGGTGGGTTTCATAAGTAAATGCCAGTGACAGGAGAGGGATCAGAGAGTGCCCGTAGTATCTCAACATATTCAAGCACATCGCACCGGTGCACAATTAAAGGCCGTTTCATTCCAAAGAAATAAATAATGTGAAACAAACAGAAACAAAACAAAAGGAGCCATTGTTTGCTATCCATAAAAATGCAAATAAACAAAATAAATAAATACTCCATAAATAAAATAACTATGTCAGGAGAGCAGGGGCGTGCTAGTTTCCCTCTCCTTTCCAAAAACGCTGGTGCAGCTCATCTTTACTCTTACTGAGCACATCATCATTATCAAACAATAGGACTGCTCAGGAGAGCAGCCATTGTCATTACAGCCACACACAATTAGAGTGCAAGGAGGAGCACAATGGTTTGTTTGTTCTGTGCTGAACGTATCGCCCTCACCTTGCATCCACTCAGTGTTTCCCATGAGTTAACATGTTTCCCCCCCTCCGACTGTACTGTACAGCTAGAGATGTTAAACGTTTCCTCTTGCTATTGAGAGACACCATCGTGTGCTTTGAAATACAAAAACCCAACTGTGGATAGACAAGATCCCGAACACTTGTCTTCATCTTTTTTAAAATGTCTGTATGCAGGGACTGGGGTACTGCACTGGGTGATTATAATGCCATTTTACAGTCAGTAACTACACTTACAATGGAAAAAAAAAACCTCCAATACGCCTGACACATTACAGCTACAAGTAAATAAAGTTTAAAAATGTGTTTCTGTATCATACTTTGGCCTGAGGAACTGCCTGGAAAATTACCCTTTTTCTTAAACTAGAAGTCATACTTCAACACAGAACACATGGAGGAGCAATGCAAAATAAGTTGGAGCGGCAATAACAAAGAGAAATACTACACCTTCTTATCCCGACTCCAATACTGTTTATTTTGCTTTGCCCGGCTTGAAAAACCATTGCCGTATCATCCTCTAGTCATTCTTCGGCCAGTCTATCCCAAGTGTCATTGAACATTTACTTGATGAGGACAGACAGGTCTACTTACGTATGCGTTTGTATGCGTTTTGTAATTGATGGAGTCAAACCATTATCATATACAGTATACCATTATTGTGATGTCACTGCTACGACAGGCCACTGAAGTATGGAAAATCAAAATGCTTTGACACCCACACGGATACAGTTGAAACACTCCCCCCCCCGACTTGGATCGACTGTTTCAACGTGTAGTGAGTGGATGGAAAGCAACACAAAAAAGATGTGGTTCTACCCGCCCAGGACAGAATGTATCACTCATTGGAATCAACACCATGACCTTGAGTGGCAGAATACGTGACACATTTAAAACTGCATGGAAAGTGTACCATAATAGTAGTGACCACAATCGTTCGGTTTTCCACTGAGGAGTCGTTGAAGACCTGCGGGTCCATAATATTTACAAATCGCGTGTACTCGTTCCAGTACCCGATCTGCAAAGAGAAAACAGCGGTTAGTGGTGCATTCAAACCCACTGATGTCACTGATGTCAATGATGTCAATGAATTTATACCATGGACAAGCGTCAATGGAAACGGCAGTGATGCAGGCTCATTACAACAACAATGCATTTTCCAGAGGTCTGCTGCCTTCTTGTGTGACCATAGTAGCAGTAAATACATAGACAATTAATTAGTAAAGAACCAGTTATCACAGCATGGCGCATTGAGAGTTTATACCATATTTCTACATTCATCATGTAATGAGGGCCCTGATCAAAGATACTGTATTAGGAAAATATGTTGTTTTTTTAATGATGTAAAATATGCAGGGACTGGACTGCAGGAACATACAGCAGACAACGCCAGTCCCTCCACCTTCCGCTTCCCAGGTTTTATGGTAAATAATTGATATTCAGGCCTATGTACTGCATACATGATTAATAATTTAGTATAATATCCCAGTAGCTCCACACTTTCTTCTGCACGGTCCTGCCATTGCAGTTACTCTGTATTCTGCTGTACAGATGCTTAAGTCAAACCAATGTCAAGTGTTTGTTTGCCCATTTGAAATAATGGCTGCGCTGGCTCATGATGAAACGTGTTGCATACGCGGCTGCCAATAGCTTAACTGTTGCTGGCTAGGATTTTCCACATCACATCTGGTCTGCGTTTTTCTCCCTCCTCAGATCTTTCATCGTTGGGTCCAGACAGGTGTACGACAGAGCAGTGGAGGCGCTAGAAAGCAGCAAACCCCTCAAACTTTAGCTCCACACCGTGGTTACAGTTGTGGATGTCGTCGATGCACTCGCCAGATTTGAGAAAAGTCGAAATGTTTTTTTTTTTCTTTTGTTTTGTTTTTTCCCCTCTCAGCTCTTGACCGACAGTGATATCTGAGGAGCGCTGCTTGTGGGAAGGAGACGGTGTCATCGTGTGCTGCTTCAGAGGCAGAGTCCTGATCTCACTCCGAGCAGCTGGGACAGAGATCAGCTCATACATCACCAGTGACAATCACAGCTAAGATCCTTCATCCTCTAACTGTCACCGGGGTGACGGGGGGCTCCAGGTCCTGACAAACTGCCCGGCTCCTCTCATCTTCCCTCTCTTCGTCACTCTCTCTTCCTGACCTCCTTTCTCCCGCCTGCTCTGTCCCTCATCCTCTCCCCCCCCTGCGCTTGGCTGTGTGATGCTAATTGAAGTGTAGGCTTTGGAGGCCTGGGAGGCAGGCGGCATAATCACATGTCATATCGGTCTGAGCCCACACTTATGCAGCTAACGAGAAATTCACAGCTGTCTTTTCCAACCTGGTGAGGTTATAAAACAGAACCAGGGATCACGGCTCGGTAGTGGATCTCATGTGCAGGTACCGCTGGCAATTACTGTTTTGAAGAGGATCCCTTTTTGGTTATTTGAATGGTAATTACAGCCAAGAGAGGAATAAAGATCATATCTTCACTGTCCCACAGTACAGGAAAGGTCTTATGTCAGCCTTTTGATTGGACAGTTTCAGCTATCAGATTGCAGGCTGCGTGTCATTTGTGAGGCTTTTAATGCTTGGCATCGCTCGCCACTGCTGCTGCTACCTGACTGAGCCGGTGAGAGGCAGCTGGCATCACGCTGCCATGTCCCCTCAGCCCTCCTGCACCCACCTGACTGAAAAAGCCCTCACTCCATCTCTAACAGACATAATATTTTCTACTCTCACACAATCAAACATGTCTATCCAAATAGCTGGAACTGACCACATGCAGTGGATCTGGCACACCCAAACATGTGGCCACCATCTTTGGAGGTTTGTTCTTTGGTACGGGTCAATAAATCATTCAAAATCACAACGTGGCCACATTCCACGCTTCTGACAAGTGGAGAACCACACCTTGATGTGCACCAGCTGTTTGCTGTGTCTTCATAAAGACCAGAACCCTTTTTTTTTGTTTTTTTTTTTGGGATGGACTGCTGATGGATGACAGACCCCGGCGCTCACCGCTCCGTCTTACCTTCCTCGGCCCACCTGTTTTCATCTCATAAATGTCTATTGTGTAGTTGGTCCTGCGGCCATAGTTGTCGAACTGGATGTTGCCGGTCATCCCCTGCACCTGGACCTGCCGCGAGGAGCAGAGAGAGACAAGGGTAATAGTGTGTAATAGCCATCACTTTGCATATATACAGCTGTTATTACGGCGCTCGTGTCCACGCTGGAGCGAGCGGCGTGTGCGCAGTCTGTTAATCAAATGATGAAGTGGATACGCTTTAATAAAAGATGTAGCTGGATGGTAATGAGGGTCTGGATTTGAGTGAGCGCTGGGCAGAGATATCTGGAGGCAGAGGGAGGAGAAGAGCTCGGTGCTCACTTCCCCTCTCCCTGTCAATTTCCATCTTTATCACACTCTCACTTACTATGTCTGCTTCACTTCTTCTGGCCTTTTCTTTAGTTATCAGCTTATACCCCCCCCCAACACACACACACACACACACACACACACACACACACTCCATCCTTCCCTTAACTTCCCCCACCGTTTTCAGAGCTCTCTCAATGTCAATGCCTTGGCTCCACGGCACAGCTGGATTGGCTAGACAGTCTCCAGCGCTGCCTCGGCGAGAGACATCCACACGTTGGCGCCGCAGGTACCGGAATGCCTCCGCTATGACCAGGATGGCGTCATGGGTCAGCGCTGAAGTGTACTGCACAAAACCAAGACACAACAATAAAAACAAACCAAAAAACAGCAGAACCTGGAGAGACAGCAACATATTGTGGGTTTGACTGATTTTATAGTGAAGCTTTTACAGTTTCATATATAACTTTATAACTAGTAATAGGCACAGTGTTTAAAATGTTTAACACAACACATGAATTGCTTAAACAACTATGGACAGATTTTTCCTATAAATATGTCGTCTCTTCAAATGAGGCGATTAGCAGTTTTTATTTGCAGTAAAATGCTTCTCGGCTGCCTTTAGCCACAGTATCTCTGATGAGGCCACAGCTGAATCGGTTGCCCTGACGCCTGCTTATGACAAAAATAGTTTGATGGGACAGTGAATTGAAAAAGCCAGGACATGCCTGATGGTCTGATGGCTTTGTCAAAACCTTTAGTTCAGAGTAAGTGAGAGACTGCAGCAGTAACGCGTGATTTTATCTCCCACATAGAACCGTTCCAACTGCACCCGACCTTTCCACCAACGAGGGCTGAGCCACTTGTTTGTTGACCACGGCACCATGACCAAATCTAATTAAATGCCATTCAAAATCCATTTCTTCCTTGATCATTGTTTAATTAGATGTAAATTGAAGCTGTGATATAACCTTGCTTTGCACTGCCTATCAATATATCGATCGGTGGGAAGGGTGCAAAGCAAAGGGGAGGAAGCGAGTGGTGGGCAGTGATGGGAAGACAGAATGACAAAGGCAAACAGAGGAGGAGAGGAACCGATAGATAGAGAGCTCTTCTGCATGAGCAATGAAAGGCCTCGCAAGCAAAGTACCTTCAGAGGAGTGTTTCTGGCTTCTGGGAATTCTCTTTCATCTAGCCGCTCCCAGCGCTGCATAAACTGCTGCACAATCGTGTTCTCCGGGTTGACAATCTGAAACCCCGAAATGTTGGCTCCACCAGCGAAGACTTTGTCCAAGCTCACGTTGGAAAATCCCTGAGATGAGAAACAACGGAAAGAAGAGGAGAAAACTTCCTGCTTTTCTTTGGTATATATATATATATATATATATATATATATTATAAACACACAGTATAACATATATATATATATATATATGTATATATGATACTAACTGAGTGTGTACAGTGCCTTTTAGTATGATCTCTGTGTTGTATGAGAAAGCAACATGTGCTTGCCGTTACAGTGAGTGAAGTTCTTCTCTTCACACTGTGTAGTATAACCTGAATTCATCTGCTGACCAAACCTACAAACTGGACATGTTTATATTGGATCATGCAGAGGACACAATATTGTCCCGGAGCCAGCTAACCTAATCTATTTAATTACTCTGAAAGCTTTGACATAGAAAAATATGAAAATAATAATAATAATAATAATATTTCACATGCACTTTCAAACCTTGGCTATTCCAGCTACGTTCTTCACCCTTTTTTCAAATGGTGTTTTTTTTTCTAAGGGCAGGACTGTGTCATGGTGTCACAGGAACAGCAGCCGGGGATCAGACCTCCACCTTCAAACTATTATGCTAATACCAAGGCCAAGTGAACATTTCCATAGAGTTTGTGTGCACTGGGAATGTGTGTGTGTGTGTGTGTGTGTATTCTTAAAGAGATTAAATAGTGTTTATTTAATTATCAGGGGATCAAGTTATATTTCATTCTAAAATATTAGAATTATTCAAGCATGATTTTGATTGATAAGGCATGTGCAGCAAGCACGCACACACACGCACGCACGCACACACACGCACACACGCACGCACGCACGCACACACAGAGAGTGGGTTCCGCTCCCTCCCAGGAGAACTGCTTTGGTTATTACTCACAAGATTGGCCAGAATGTAGTGGTAACCACGGCTGTTCTTCCCCAGGGTCACAACCTATGGGAGGAAAACATCAATACAGTAAACCACCCATGAGAAGAGAGCTAAGAGCCACGGCTCGAGAATAAGTGGCTCCGACAATCTCAGTAAACGCCGCTAAGTCCGACGAGCGCAGAGGGCGCCACTGAAGTTGAAACAACGGCCTATGGAAAAACAAGAGCGACGGCGCAGTTTGAGGCAGCGTTCGTTAAGGAGGAGCCAATAATGAGAGCGAGAGCTCAGACTGATGAGGAACAATCCTCGCCTGCTTTGAAGTCCTGCGCGGTGCAGGGCTGTGAGTCCTCAGCAAAAGCTGGACCGAAGGTAGAAAAAGGATTTCAAAGGGATTCGCTGCGAGACAGAGAGATGTAGATCTCGCTCGGCTTTGAAAATATCACACCTTCGGAGCATAACAGCATGTTTCAGCCCACGCAACCTGTCTGAAAATAGTCAGTGGTGTTCTAAGCCATTCCATCACTGTGGTACGAACCATATGGTGCCTCTTAGTCCACATTTTATTTCTCCTTTGTTCTTGGCCCGCAGATCAATTCGATAGAGAAACTCTAAGTTGTCCAAATGCTTTAAGTGCATTACTTACTGGATGTGATTATTGAATGGGCCTTGCGAGGTCTGTTGTTCACTTTCGCAGACCGTTGCGGACGCACTTCTGATCATCTGCCATGCGAAAACCTGTCAACCATACTGGGGTTTTCATCTGCCGTCTACAAACACAGCCAAACAAGTTTACAGCGAAATCAGCATGTTTGCACATGTTCTGGCTTGGGCTCCGCCACAAAAACAAACTGTCAGTTCATCATCTGTTTGCGTTTGCGTGTCAGGCCGGGGATGTTAGATATTTGTTGCCGTGGATCGTTTAGGACATTCGTGCTGAGTAGGAGAGAGCGATGAGAAGCAAACCTGCATCTTCACATCTCAGTATGAATAATAATAATAATAATAATAAAAAATCTGTGAAACGTGTTTTCAGTTTTCATCAGCTTTGACGACAATGGGGGCATTTCAGTCGGCTGAAGCTGATCCCTAACTGACCCGTGCACGCTCACATTCAGTAGCTCACAACAATAATGAAATCCCTCAGGCTTTGGCCTGAGCACAGATACAATTCAAATAAGCCACTCGTCTGCCTCCCATCGCCGTCCCTCTCCTCCGTGACCGATCATCAGATGTCCACAAAGAGAAGATGTGTCGGTGATGATTTTCAGAAAAGAGCACACGGGGAGCACAAGAGCACAAAGCCTTTCACTCACGCCATCATGCTGCCTGAGAGGGTCAGTGTTCTCTGACAGCTTCCCCATCGTTACCGCTATAAACCTCCGACGCTGCAGGATGTCAGACAGAACAGACCAAGACACAAGACAGTGGAAGAGAAGCGAAGAGGAAATTAGCTGATTAGGATGCAGGAATAGCAGGAGTTGGCTTTTCGAATCCATCAATCAGCGTCTAATGAGCATGTGACACCAAGTTCCAGGGAAAGAAAATCTCCGCAGCAGCATTTCGAATGATAAGAAAACCCATAAGTAATGTTTATTTATATGCTACTTATCAAAACCAGACTTTACAAAACGCTTCACAGGGCCAAAACAACCAAAACAAATACCTGCAGGCACATTTGACTGCAGCGATATCAGAGACAGACAGAGCACGGCTACTTGCACGGCAACTGTTCACGATTCGGACTCTCTGACTTTTAGCCCCGCTGCGTTTCCCTGTACAAACCCCGCAGATCCGCTCACATTCACCGCCTGCTAACCTTGACTCTGGCTGCAAGCCCTCCTCCTCCTCACACCTGCCCCGGGGCTGGCCAGAGCGAGCCCAGCCTGCCCTGCACGCAGCCCGCGGCCCGCAGCTCACAGCCAGACTGGCAAAGGCTACACGCTGCAACCTTGGGATGGAGCCCTGCAAAACGGTGAAGACGAAGAGATGCATAGAACCTCCGGCCAGGACACACCAACCTCTCCATCTCAACTTTCTTTGAATTAGGCAGACGGCGAGAGCGGACTCCAGCTGAGGAGGACAGATTTCATTGTTACTTGTCGTGATGCACTACTGACAGGCCTGTCTGTAAAATCCTCATGCGTTGCAGACGCTGAGAACTTTCCCATCACAGTGCCTTCTCATACATTTCATTCTCAATGCACTGATAGGAAGCACAGTGGTATTAAAAGCTCTCTGTAGATGTCCATGATTAAACCGTGGTGAGACATAGATCAGAGCAAAGGTATAAAACTGGTTCTAAGACTGTGGAATGAAGAAAGTTTTAAAACTGCTGGGGCCCAAAATTCTTGCACAGACAAAAACAGCCATAGGAGAGGAGATGACCTGTTACCCATCTGCCCCTGTAACAGAGCTCCAGACGTTCATGTCAGAGATGGAAGGACTTGGTGCAACCATCTCATCAGGCTTTATCATAGGGAGCCACTTTAGTGTGAAATACATATGTTGACAGAGACAGAGTCATGAGACAGAAAAGTCAAATGTTTTAACAGCAGGAGCAGGTCAGAAATGAAGTAAATATAAATGCAGCATGCATATCTGGGGTGGCTTCAGGACAAGTCTCTGAATCTGAGTGTTTTGAGCAGCCCAGCCAAAGCCCAGATGTATGCCCAGTTGAACATCTGGGGAGAGGCGTGAAGAGGCTGCTCACTGACACTTGCTCCACTGACGGAGCTCCAAAAGGTGGGCAAAGCTTAAACGTCTGCAAAAAACCAGGTGCACTTCCTGCCACTGCAGCTTCTACTTAGCACCAAATGACACGTGTGAATCATTTTCTAAATAATCAGAATCAGGCTTCTGATTCTGAAAAGTCCAACTGCTGACAGACAGATTCCCCCACTCACTTAAACACCATAACGTGAGTCAGCGTACACACAAACTGAAACCCACAAACCAATTATTCTGACAGTCGAAAGAAAAAAATGTGTAACGCGAGTCCACTCTTCAATAATGTGATTCCTCTTTTCATAGCCCTCAGTGTCCCCCGCACATCGATTCACCGGCCGGCTCCGCCATCTTTTGTTCTGCCGCTAGAGGAGAGCCTGTGTTTTGCCGACTTCTACTTTTAGTTTAAGGACTGACGGGAAGAGACAATCAGGATGACCTCGACTTCCCCCTGATCCCGAGTCCGTGTGCTTCAACCCACACAAGCCAGAGCACCTCACATGTAAAACTACAGCTCCCCATATTCAATAAGAGCCAGACTGTTTTCCTCCTCGTCTGACCTTTCTGCCGTGCAGTTGGCCACAGCACAGGACGAGGCAGACGGAAAACGACACGTTCAGCAAAGTCTGTAAATATCAAACCCTTTACCGAGGCGCATGAGGGAGCAAATAATGATGCAATTATTTTGAACTTCCTCCTGACTCGGTCCAAACAGCAACACAAATGCCTCACTTAACTGGTACGCTGCACTGTTGGCATTAGGGCTACATGCAGCATTCAGTCACGCACAGTGACTTTTCACAATCTCAAAAATGTTCTCAGAATGTAAAGACAGAGCTGTGTCCTGGTGCTTGGTGCAGTATGTGGATGACACAGTGTTAAGTCTTAGAATACAAAAGTCTGTATTATTCTTCTTCTTCTTCTTCTTCTACCGCTTACTCCTGTTAAGGGTCGCGGGGGGGCTGGAGCCGATCCCAGCTGACATCGGGCGAGAGGCAGGGTACACCCTGGACAGGTCGCCAGTCCATCGCAGGGCCAACACAGAATACATAAACAGACAAACAACCATTCACACTCACATGCACACCTATGGACAATTTAGAGAGTGGCCAATTAACCTAACCCCCACAATGCATGTTTTTGGGCGGTGGGAGGAAGCCGGAGTACCCGGAGAGAACCCACGCAGACACGGAGAGAACATGCAAACTCCACACAGAAAGATCCCCCGAACCGAGATTCGAACCAGGGACCTTCTTGCTGTGAGGCACGAGCGCTAACCACTGCGCCACCGTGCTGCCCTCTGTATTATTATATTTAGTATTAAATATTTTTGCTTTTTATTTTATTATTACAGAAAAATAGTGACATTTTAATTTTCTATATCAATTTTTAAAATTTTCACTCTAATCTTTTAAAAAAAGAATCATTTCTTTTTTCCATGAAGTTGCTTCTTGCTCGTCTGTGATTTACATGTGAGAGCAGCGTTAATGCAGCTAAGGTCAAAAGCATTGTCTCAGTTTAAGTCTCCGGGTTTAAAACCATCATCACTTTTCCTGACAGGAGTGGCATTAAATTTAAGGTCCCAGTGTCTCATGAGCCAAAACATCAGCCAAATTCATAAATCCACCGACGGACAAGCTGCTGCTCGTTCAGATACTGATGTGATCTGCTCAAATGGTCCACTGAGGGATCCTCTGTATTATCCACTATCAGCTACTACGCCTGTTTACATATGTCTTTGTTTCTTTTTTTTTTTTTACATAGACAACTATTAAAAACATGTATTTTACAAGACAACAAGTTCATTATGTAGTTTGGCTACGACTGACAAAATAAATGTTAAAATTTGAAATGTAAAATGATGAGGGGAAGACAGTATTTTATGTTTAAAGGGGAATATTGTTACAATTCTGCAATCTAGCTCAAACCATTAAATAATACTTTCGTTATTACTCAGCATGTAAATAACAAGCTATAGCCACTGCTGCATACAATCTGACAGCGATCAGGCGCAGTGAAGTGCTCCACTTTACTCAGCATGAATTTGACCTCTATATGCTTTGATAGAGAAGGACTTTCCTCTTCTTCAGGCTCTAGTTCTGCTCTCGGCAGAAGGGCTCTCGGTGCAGCACTCTCTAATTAACAGCCAGTAGTGGCCGTGGCTGAGATGGTTTTCTTGGCAGCAGCAGTACGTGCCCCTGAAGAGTCTTGGCCTCCCCCCAACAGCAGAAACATTTCCGAACACCTGACTCTTAATTCGGATGATTACGAGATTGCACTGAGATACGAGTATAATTTGAGACTTGATACCTCGGGAGGAAGAAGCCACTGACACCGCCGCGCCTCAGACATCGGCGTGTTTGTGCCCGTACTAAGAAAAGCTCAGATGTCCGGCTTTGTTTTCACCAAAAAGCCTGCGGTCGATTATAATTGGCTAATGAAAGAAAGAACTTAATCTGATTCACCGTAAAACTGCAATTCTTGGTACAGAGGTCTCAGGCCTCTCATCCAGGTGCTGAGTCAGCAGGTCGCATTTTCTTTTAATGATGACACTTTAATTCCATTTAATTCTATAATCACAGTTAAAAAATGCACCTCAGCAGGACGGGAACAGCTTAACATCAAGCCAGAGCCATTCAGCTGTATTTCTGTCAGCCATCCTCTCTGCAGCGTCAACGCCAAATCCACTAACGGTCGCGATCACGGGCATCTTTCATGCTCAGAGACAAACTGTAATCTCACTCCCTCCACACCCCTGTCTTTTATTCTCGGTGTTTTAGAACAAACTGAGACATAACAGGTAATGTGCTTAGAAACGTAAGTGAACGTAACCACGAGGCTGTGAAGGCCTGAGCGGGTTTCGTGTGGCAGGGTTTCTGTCATAACTTTGGGGAATGAGCGAGTTGAAAAGTATCACCACTCAGGTTCTATTTCGCTTTGGTTACATCTGTGTTCGCCAGTATGCTTTCAATATGTTCACTGGTCGAGGGCCTTCTTTTGTTGTTGTTGAACTTGTTCTCACAGCTGCGACCAATCTATGGCCCTTTCTCTCCCACTCCCACGGCAGCCTGTCTCCCACCATCGCTTCACGTCTTTCCCCTGTCTGGAATTTGATGTGACGCAAATATTCCGCATTCTATAATGAACACAATGGTGGATTGTCTTCATTCAGGATCGGGACGGGGGGATATGGAGGATTCAGTTCTCTATGGTGGCTCAATATGGCCACCCTTCATGCCTGTACAGGAGGCGGGTGTTGTCCTAACAAATCCCCAGATGCACCACTCATTTCCTCCTCCTTCCTTCAATCCTTTTCACATCGGATTGTTTTCTTTCCTGCGTGAAACTGCAGCTTTGCAGCAGGCGAAGTGCTTATTGCCTGCCTGTCTTTGAACAGCTTGCGTGCCCTGGGCCTGTCCCAGACGTTCTTCTTTTTCTCTTTTCTTTTTTTTTTTTTTCTTTTTGCCTGACTCTCTTTACACTAGCAATGAGCAGGTTGTTGCCTCTGAGCAGGCTCCAGCACAGAAACCCCAGGAGGGAAGAGGACCAGGAAGGAGCACAGAGCAGAGGCACATATAGATGGGTCAGATTATATACGCAGTTTAACTCCAACATACATATACACACACACACACACACACACACACACACACACACACACACTGTAGGCTATATAATATCATAAATACCATCCATTATGACAAGGGGTGGCAATAAAAACATGATTAACTCATAGTCAATTATCATTTTTGTTTAAAGTGCCCATCTTTAATGCGACAAACATTTCTCTCAGCATAAAACACCATAAACCTAGATGGTTCAGTGAAACACATTCCTTGGATATGATTCAAGAAGCAGAGTTGGCAGAGGCTCCTCCATTTTTGTCGTAAAGGAAGGAATGCCATTGGGTTAATTTATCTGCAGTGCAGTGTATTGATGGAAAAGTCCTATGGGTGATAAATCCTGAGTGGTTGTTACAGCATAAAATGATAATGGGCCGGGTGTCGTCTTTTCCTCAGCATCCCAAAACAAATTTGTTGCGAGAGTCTGCTCTCACAGGCAAACACAACTGCGCCTGATGCAGCAGTATGCAAATACATGTCGTGCCGTTTCTCTACATCATGTCAAGTGATAAATGCAGCTAATAAACGTGACATTCAGCTGAGTGTGCTCACAACCGACGAAGAGGCACATTCAGTGTTCTGTGTTTTGTGTTATGCACGGTGAAACTCTGCCTCCACTGCGAGGACAGGGATTAGGGCCAAGTCCACAGATCGATTAGTCAGTCAAGTGAAAATTAATCAGCAAATGTAATCAGGCCCCATCTTCAACTTGTTTTGTTTTTCCTCTGGCACAGTTTTGTTGTTTGGTGAAGTTTTGATTCTATTTAAATATTTATTTTCAATTCATTTTAATGTTAACTTTTAACTGTTCTTTTATGTCTCAGCACATCACAGTCCTTTAAATTGTTTTTTACAGAAAAAATAATAAATTAATGTATTATTAAATTGATATTAATATAATCAACAGATGAATAGAGTATTAAATCATTCATAGGACATTTTCCAGTCTACCAAAAAACCCCTGAAGCATGGGCATTAGTACTCAGATACTGTATAGGTTATATATAGTGTATAATTGAAACATGTATTTTATTATTATTGCATTATTTTTCAGCTTAAATGAGAGTAGCACTGTAGCTGAGGAAAGTGGTGCCTTGTAGAAAAAATTCAGTTCAGTCAACGAGTGAACCCAGAAAGGCCAAAAGGATCCAGGCATTACCAGAGACCAGATCAGAGGAGCAGCACAGAGTTGATTTGTACTGGAATTGGGCCATTTTATGATATTGAGTTGATTCCCATTTCTCCAGGAATCAGCAACCTGGATGAGTCCGGCCTCTCGACCTTCTCTCCACAGGCAGTGACCTTGACAGTTTGAAGCGACATTGCGGCCTCATCACACAGGTTCTGTTCAATCTCACCCTCTGTCCTCCAGAATAAAACCCTACCTGTATCTGTGCACAATCACTGGCTAATAGAACGATAACAGCAGGTACAAGCACCGGGTTCCATATAGCTGCCAATGGGTGCCATTTTTGGTGTGATAGCAGTCATGGGGGACAGTCCATCCCTGTGTCAATGAATAATGGTATGGCCCAACAGGGGGGCGGCTGCAGAGTGACGTCCAACAGCTTGCCTGAATGCCTGTGACGCATCCATACAGGCAGAACTAGCAAGATTAGTTCAATTTACTCTAATAACAACAAAAAAACTCCCGGTCTGAGATTGTCATTTAAACAAAAAGCAGAGGCGATCACAATGCTGCTTCGAAGGCTAGCTACTGTAAAGGCTTAATTCCGCCTTCTGCTTTAAAACAAATGTATGATGCAACGGTTAAAGATGGTAGGGGAAACAAGTTTTACCGATAAGACAGAAACAGGAGCACGCAAACAAACGACTGCCCGGAATCTTATTGTTGTTTGCGGGGAAGAAACAACTAATTAAAGAGTACAACCACTAATGTGCTCCACATCTGATTTGCAATCAATATTCTAAGCCTTTCTTAAAAAGCATGTGCAAAAGTCTCAACGCAAAACAATATGTGTCCCTGAACTCTATAGGGAGGGATTTTGCAGCACGCGAATCGAATTAGACACAGCAAATTAATCCTAAAAGCAATTGTGCCTTAAAGTAAGACTCTGGGATCAAATTAGATTCATAAACAAAGAAAAAAAAAAACAAAAGTAGTGAATCTAACAGTTGTTGAGAGGATATTGTGAGGCAGAGAGAAGCCAATACCTAAATGAATGTTAACAAGCAGAATCCAATTCCGGAGCTGATTGCCTTATAAGCAGACAGCGGCGAGCTGGGAGGTGCAGGGTGGTGCAGGGCATGCGAACAGAGGAGATGCATGGCATAATAGCCACTCATCTATTCGTGGTAATTGTGTTTCCCCGACAACAAGTACTGGTGGACCTTTCATTTCCTCCTCGGGCAGTGGTAGTGATAGAGCAACAGAGGTTTTAGGGCTTGTTAGAGGAGGATTAAAAGGGATGCATCATCAGTGGTCTCGTCTAATGGCGGCCCGCGCCCAGACCACTCAACCTCGGGCTCTTGGGCAGCTTTGACAAATGCGGATTTCCAAACAAGCAGGCCCCAAACTCAGCGACCAGAAAACGGCAAAGCGAGCTCCTCCAGCAGGTGGGATTACTGCTGCGCCTCAATTTGCCCAAACACACGGCTATGAACAAACCCGACTGGTGCCGGGAAAAGAAAATAGTTCTCAACCTCTTGTAAAACCTGACACAGAAAACCAGCAGTAGTGCAAAGTGTACAAGGATACAGGATATGAAATGAATGCTTTGGATTCATTTTTAATTAGCTGGTCAATTTAAGCCACTTCACAATGTGGGGAAAATGGCAACATATTGGCCTGTTCACACATCTAATATTAACATCGCGTTGCTTTGAGTCTTCAAGCGCTCCACTTGTGATTAGATCTCATTAAACAGATGTTAATACCAGAGCTGAACAGGAGCGACAGTTCCAAACAGGGATAAGCAAACAGTGGGATATACACATCCAGAAAACACAATGCAACATTAGCATTCATTACTGCCTTTTAGTCAATGAATATTGACACTTCTTTAAAAAGGAAGTGTCAAAGCTGATGCTGCAGAGGCATCTGGACTTTATCTTTCTATTATGAAGCCTATTATACAGTTCATTATGGTCTGTTGTTAGACCTCATATAATTTTCATATGCCCAACTCAAATACCAATATAACTGATGTCATTAAATTCATTTGATCAAACTTGACATAGCTCATCTGCGGCCACAGTAGATAAAATGTTCTCCCAGGCTGAGCATTCTTTCCCCTGAATTAAATATATAAAACTAGGCGGAGCTGATCTTTACATTTGGTAAATTAAATGCCCTTGGGAATGAAGAGACAGTATGTACTATAGCTGTTACACAGCTTTGACCACGTGTTGGGTGTTGGGTGTGAGGCTCACCTGTTCTAATATGGTGTTGATCCTGTCCACCTCGCAGTCTATCACATAGCGCTTCTCCTGCCTCCTGTCCATCTCCTCAATGATGCGCCGAAACTCCGCGGCGTCTGTTGTGCTGCTAACGGAGCGAGCGGTCACCTGCCAGTTGTTAGCTACTGCTGCCTCCATGATGGCCTGCAGTATGGAGAAACCTGGACGGAGGGAGAGATACAGAAAATGGTGAAAATGATTGGAAACAAGAGACCAACACACACTTGTGCAATAAATGCTAATTTACATAATTCTAGAGTCCAAAGGTTAAAGGTCACTTCATTACAATAATAGGAGTCCAAACTCCACTCAAATATGAGTAGACTGGAGTCTTTATAGTGTGCCACTATGTGTGTGAATTTACATTTACATATTGAGAAGTCTTAACGAAGTTAAACGGCATGAATTGTATCACCATATTATTAGAAGATCAGCAGGCGACGTTATTGTACTTGGCATCGATTAAATCACAGCATTAAGCCACAAGTTAACTGTGACAGGGCAGTGAGACACACTGAGGCCCGAGTCTCCTTGGAGCTCATTTAACGACAAAGACAAAACGCCAAAGACAAAATGAAAGATTCATCCAGGACAGTGGCAGAAAGAGACAATTATGCGACCAGAAGAATGGAGAATGGACCCCTCTAATGATTAATTCACACGTGAAACATTTTCATTTAACAGAGCTCCTTTAACACATCATATAGCAAGGGATGAATAATGTAGTCCTGTTTCTGGAGGGATAGACTGCATGTAGCACAAGCTGAAATAAAATTTGCTTAACTCTAATGTACAGAGGGTGAAGAGGAACACAAAGGTTATTAATGAAAACCAAGCACACTGCTGGTTTTTCATTACGCTGTGGACAACTGGAAACTGGATGTACAACGAGCTATTCGAACACACAATCCATTTTACATCGTCTGCAGTGTGCTGAACTGATACGCAGGGGAGAAAAAAACAAAACAAAACAAAGAAGTTGCAGGCACACAGGCAGATTTTATATGGCGATTAAAACTGTTGCAAGTGATTGGGTATTATGTAAATTATCTGACACCGTCTGAACAGCGGGGGGAGTAAACAGTTGTCATATATTTTTTTAGTGCAAGTCATTTCTCTCTACGGCCTTATCTCCATAAACCGGCTGCAGACAACCAACACAGCCAGCACAGAGAGCAAAAAAAAAAAAACAAACAACAAAAACACAAGAACAGCTATAACAGGAAATCTACGTTCCCATTCTCATTCCATCTGAATGGCTGAGCAGCACTAAACGCTCTGAGAGTGCTGCGCTCCTGTTGTGACGCCGCCACTGCAGCACACAGCCATATCTCCAGTGGACGACCTTTCGGCGAGCCGCACAGCGAGTAGCAGAGACAGATGCCCAGTGTGTCATCTGTCCAGAGGGGCGATGCCTTACCGCCTAAAGACGACAACATGTCAGACCTCAAGGTTATCTGCTAACCTGGTTATCAGGTCACATCGCCCAGAGCTCAGCCGGTAGTTTACGATGAATGTAACATGGAGCACGACACAGAATCCAGGTGATCGGCTGAGAGCTTGTTACAGTACATCTGGAGTCAAACACCATGGCACGGAGACTGAGAAGAAGTTTAAAAGACACACAACTGTCACATGCTGCGGAAACTTTTACCCGGACGACTCCGCAGTTTTAGTCTGGAGAGAAAACGCCTTAAAGTGAAAACATCAGAAGCTTCCCTCAAGAGTCATCATTTTTACATGAGCGCCGTCTCTTGTGTGCTTTGCCTCCTCACATCTCTCCTACCTGGAGTGAAACCTGCAGAGTGAAGGTCTGAACCACCAGGATGCATTATTCATGTTCCAGAAGCATATGCTCAGAACCTCAGCACCCACATGGCAGCTGGATAACATGGCAGTCTTCCCAGCAATAAAAGCTTCTCACTTTGAGAGATGTCATGTAGATTAAGTGGGTCAGAATGCTCTCTGCTGGTTTGCAGTGTCCAGGTTTTCGTCTGGTGAAGGTAAAAATGCCAGGTAACCATTTCGCACAACGTGATCACAGTCTGCGTGCAACATGCAATGCGTATGGGTTAAACTGATTGGTCGGATATTTATTTCACTGCTGTTGTCACCTTGTTGTTTACTGTGGTGAAATCACAGATTCCTGTGCTGCTAAAAACATGTGTTTTCAAATCGCAAAATATAATGCAAATAGTCGCAGAGGAAAGCTCAAGGGATTTGGGTCTGATATGTAAATAGTGTTCTGTCCAAGAAAAAAAAATCCCTATTTCCATTTCTGAGGTGCCAGAAAAACATGAATTATGTTAACACTTATGTGAACATGGAAAACAATGTGCGGTCAATCAGATTAGAATCACAAAGGGCTTTTATTTTGAAAGTGCTGATTTGTGCATCCTTCGTCTCCCTGTGCCTCCAGCATCCCCTGAACTGTGTGGGAACAATTGGATTCATTTGAGATTCACACAAGATTCCATGCCTGCCTGCTTTTACATTTGTATGGAAATTAAGAGATGGAATCTGGTCGTGGTAAATAGTCTACCCAGAAATGGATTACTTTTGCCCCTGTTTTTTTTCCTTTTCTTTTTTTTTTCTCAACATCAGCAGAAAAGTTTGTGTTCCCTCAGTTGGACTTCAAAATCAAATTGAACACAATCCTTTTAGCACAATTTCATCTGACAGCAGCAGCAACACTGATAGCCCCTTCCTCATCTCTGCTAGCAAGATAAATCTGATTTAACACCAGGCTTCTCTGCATACATTTACATTTACCATTTACCATTTACCAACTAGTGGGTTCAACCACCTAAACAGCACAGGAGACTCTCATAAACTGCTCCTGCAAGCCATCTTTATTCCCAACATCACAGGAAGCTATAAATCCCGTTCACCTCTTCACTCTCAAGCACTCCACAGCTGTGTTACATCTACATTCGCAATACAGTCGACTACATAAATAACGGCGGACAACAACATGATTTTCTTATCACCGCCTATAAATCCCCACGTTATGAATGCAGCGTCAACAAGCAGCAGTTTCTGCTGACGTTGTCCTCAGTGCTAATCATGGCTACAAGACAATGTTCACAGCTGCCCTTCACATTATGAAGACATAAAAAAAAAGAATGTAAATTTAAAAAAAAATGCTGCTAGGGCAGAGGTCAAAGTTGAACACCGGTCGACACAACTGAGGGTCATTTGAAACGGTAAAGGCTTGTTTACAGCTGAGATGTACTGAATTCTTCAGCTGTGCATATTTTTTTTTTGAAGTCAAAGTGAACTTTATTGTCAATCAAACCATGTAACAGTACATTACACAGAGGATTGAAATTGCGTTTCTCCAAACTCCAAGTGTGCAGTATTAAAATATGGCAGTCTGCTTTATATATGTGTTTTTTTTTTTTTTGCCTATCTGACCTCCTGTTGCTGATAATTCTCCTCTCAGCATTCAGCGTGTGGAGGTGTGTTTGTCTTCACAGGAGCATACACTCAGCCTCGGTTTCACAGGCTTCCTCTGAAGTGAACATGGGGCATGGGGAGTTAATGTTTGCAGAATACTGACCCTGAAGTACCAGTGTGTGTGGGACGACAGAAAAAGGCAGGGGGATGGTGTTTGCGTGTCCAGGTATGAATCCAGTATGTTAACACGAGAAAAGTGTTTTCGAGCTAAAAAAACCCAAAATCAGTTAAGTTGCTGTTAAATCTGAAAAGAACATTTGAAAACATTGTGTAGTGGAGTATACACAGCCACAGTGGCTGACAATTCATGTATTTCAGTATGTTCCTTTACATCTATATCATTCCACTGCAGAGTCTGCCATCAAATCCCAGTGGAGCCTGTTGATACCTCATATGCTTATTACAGTAATCATCTGCTGGTGTGAGGAAGCTGTAGTGGCTGTGTTGTGTATTGTGGCTCAGTGAGAGCTGCAGTCTTCTTCTTCTTCTTCATCTCTGAATCGGATCTTAACAGGATGAGTTCTGAAGTTTCACCTGTGGCGGCTCAGCAGTAATTGAATTGAGCTGCATCTAATCTCATTGCCCAGCTCCTTCGCTCCCCCGTCTCTCATTAGGCCCCGGTGCAGAGTGTCGCAGGCCTGCATCTCTCTCTCTCTCTCTCCCTCTCTCTCTCTCTCTCTCTCTCGCTCCTTGACACGCTTCAACATATCTCTCATATGATCCAGACAAACATGACAAATCAGAGAGACCATATTTGTCCCAGCATGCAACTCCACATTAGCCACAACGCTCTCACAACTCAGTATTATTACACAGCGTCATCACTGGTATCACACTAATCAACGTCAATCCAAAATCCAATCAACCAATCCGATGGCACGTTACAAAATAATGAGTCACCATTATCCGCACAACAGTTCACAACAAATAAAAGGGAGCGTCACGCAGCTGAAGCTCCCGGCTAATAACAGAGTGAGTGATGAAAAGTGTAGAACAATACGGTCTGAGCTCATCTCTGAAAGATCACAATCTGAAACGCACATGTGAAATAGATGCAGTGGCAGCAGAGGCAACGGTAACCGTGGCTGTTTTCCTCCCTAACTCGTCAATCCTCTGGTAAATGAGGGCGTTTGGCAGCTGAAACGCCCTGCTGAGCACTGCCCAGGGTCTCACAGGGCATCAGAGACGACTGAACCGAAACCACAGAGATAATGGCTTTGACTCCTAATCCTAAATTTGGCCGGAATCTGAGTGGGAACGTTTGAAAAGAAAGCGGGAAAGTGAACTTTATGGACAAAATTATACAGCATGAGTTCAGAAAAGGGGTCAGTTTGTCCAAATTACAAAGTAAGATCAATATACTGCATTTCTTGTTATCAAGCCATTTTACTCACTGCCACTGCACTGTGGTGGAGGATGAACACTCACAGTGGGACATCTCAACACGAGTGTAGAAACTATCCACATGGCAGGAAAGTTGGAAAAAATATGTTTCATTTTGTAATTTAGGTAATTTGACTCTGCAATATTGTATGAACCACTTAAATATACCGACTGTGTATGTTTTGTCAGTGTATATTTGTGTATCAGTTTGTTTATGGACCCAAAAACTCATCCTCTTTCTCTCCTACAATTAAACTATCAGACTGATATGGAGATGAAACCAAACGGCACCTCAGGAAACATCCGATTTCAGCATGTATGAGAGATTTAAGGTAGCAGCCCGGATCTAAAACAGAACCAACTGAACACAAGGAACCTAAACTCTCTGCAGAATGAAAATGAGTTCAGAAAGACCCACCTCTGATTAATATTGACTGTTTTGTTTCTCCAGGGAGGACAGCATCCAAACAACTCGTCTCATCAGCACAGGCGCACACTCCCAAACTAATGTTCCCCAATCCTTCTCCTTCCCTCTTTAGCTAACACTCATAAATCACAAGACACAATCCTACAGCCATGCAAAAACACAACTCTGAGTTGTATATATGTATATCTATATATGCATATATGTGTGTGTGTGTGTGTGTGTTTGTATATGCATATATGCATATACAGGGGGTCCTCGAGTTACGACGAAGATCCGTTCCTGAGAATGTGTCGTAACCGAATTTCGACATAAGTCGGAACATACATTCATTGTGCCATTGTGCATACATTGTGCCACTAGATGTC
>JAFBJQ010001179.1:101460-136620 GCA_016785345.1 Trinectes maculatus
CGATCCTGAACGCATCTGTGTCCGTGTGCATCTCCTTACCGGCTGCTGCTGCCCCCCCTCATCCATTTCACATAAGTAAACACAAGGCAGAGTAGCCTAGCTGTGCTGTGGAGGTGTTGGAGAGCCAGCAGGCACGCTGAGAGACAGAGAGCGCGCTCACCAACTAGTTCCCATGCGAAGTCTGTACATATTTACGAGGCAAACCGCTTAAGCCGAAACAAGGAAGTTCACGGGAGATGTGTCGTAACCACGAACACAACGTAACTCGCGACCGTCGTAACTCGAGGACCCCCTGTATACGTGTGTGTGTGTGTGTGTGTGTGTGTGTGTGTGTGTGTGTGTGTGTGTGTGAGTGTGTGAGTATGCAAGAAGCACGTCATGTTTCAACACCTTCCCGTCTACGGAACTTTCTCAAGTTGTCGAAGTCTCACTGTTCGTTATCTCATAACAAATTCACACATATTCCCACAGTTGCGTTGTGTCAACCTTCTTTGGAGGAAGACGAGATAAGATCTCCGAGTATTTAAGGCCTGGTGAGTGTTTGCATCTGGGTTAAGTATAACCACAAGGCTCTGACGATCCCCTCCAGTGTTTGCGCAGTGGAGATCAGAAATCCCGGGCTGGGGGAAGAATAAAGCTTTCTACTCATTATTTATCTGCTTGTGGGCCAACAAACTGTTTAAAATAGGCTGGCTTTATCTAACCTCATCACTTCTTTCCTGTAGCCAATAATGTAAATAACAGCAAACAGAAAGAGTCCAACCAATGTCTGATGGTCGTCTGTATAAGACAATTTATATCCATCTTTGAAGTTTTAAAAACTCACGTAGAAACAGGTTTCATATTGAATCGAGAGGAAAATAGCTGAGGTAATAGCTGATGTGATACCAGCTAGTGCTATAGAATAAGCTCCTCTACGTCTCCCTGCCCACATCAGAGAGAAGACGATTCAGTCATTACTCTCATGGTAGAAATGAAAACAGTCATCGAGAAGTAGAACAACAGGGCGTAGCCAGCCAACACTTTGACGTTAGGGCCTTTAACTGAAACAGTTTCACCGCAGTGTTGTCCTAAACAAAAAAACAAAAAAAAAAAAAACACTGTGCATGTCAAATCAAAGAGAAATATATATCTTCAGCAGTGCATACACACAGGAGGGAGGAGAGTAGCACTTTCCCCTCTGTGAGAAGAATCCACCCACAGACCTTTCAGAGCTTCTCTATCTTTCCCTGTCTCTCTGTTGTCTCTCACTTTCACTACATACTGTGATATAGCATATGCACACACACACACACATGACAACATGAGAGAAGACGTAAAGAGAGAGTTAGCTCTTGTGAATAAGGGCCAGACATTATTCTACTCTTTACTCTTGAAGACGACACGTGTGCATTTCACTCGATGCCTCAAACACAACTCTCTGCCCCTGTGACATAGTGTAACATCAAAGCATTCAACCACCACCATGGCTGCTCCAAGCACCGGCCAGGGCATTTGGTAGTAATGAACAAAAAGAAGCTCCCAGCAGTAATTTCATGGCTGCTGAAGCTAGCTGTGGGTAGGTGGTAAAATGGCTTTATTCCAGGTTCAGTTAAAAGGGGACACTGAGAGCGCACAGAGGTTTATTGTGTGCTTATTGTGACAGACGATGGCTCTCATACCACTTTTTTTCTAATGGCACAGGTGCTTGACTTGGAGTTTCTTTCAAAGGGGTTGCTGAATGACAGAGGTCGCCACTGCAGGCTGGATTACCTGTATATTGGGATGTCACTTTGGCAGTGATACCGGTTTATGAGTGCAAAAAAAAATTTAAAAAAAGGTGGAAAACGCCAGTGTTGCAAAGCTTCATTTACATTGCTTTAATATTATTTTTCCTGTCCATTTTATGGCTCCGCTGATCTGCCCTTTCTTGTCAGGCTTGTGTGTCCAAGCTGATTTACTCTCCTGGCGCATGCATAATTTAGTCGCTATGAAGCCGGCGTGAAGGAGAGGACCGCTAAAGCACAGGAGGCATATGTGAGTGTAAAAAGTCTCAGCTGGGTGCAGCTGATGTGCCATTATAGTGGCTGTGATGAGACCACAAAGCCAAGGAAACAAGCTGTGGTCTGTGTGATATAGACATGTTTGCAGTTTGGAAGTTGGCGTTCACACACTGAAAGCAGAGAGTATGAATCCACAGTTATGAGTGACCACATTGCACTTGACTAGACGTTATTTGTGGGAAATGTGTTAGAGAGGCATGAATATTACTTACATAACAAACGGAGAGGGGGAAAAGGCGCCTGATGAGTCCTGTTACCACGTGGAAAAAAAAACAAACCTTGACTCACCATGGTGGATAAAAGATAAAATGCATACGATGGAGCCACTCCACATTAAAAAAACATGTCACCATGCTTCCTTAACTTGTTATGCGGAGGCAAAGAGGCATTTTGTCTTTCTGTGTTGACAAAGTGATATTGGGACTAGCTTTAATGCATTTGGTGGGGAATCACTCCGCTTGATTTGTTTTGTTGTTTACAGCAGAAGGAGCGATGCCAAACCATAACAATCAAATTAAAGGACAGACTCGATTTGGTTTGCCATCAAAGGCCTCTAGGAGAGCAGCAGGAGCCATTCACCGCGTGGCTCTTTTAGCGAACAAAGGCGACTGTCTCCGGATAGCCAATTAGAGGGATTGCCGAGGAACGGGCAGCAATGTTCACTTAAGTCGCTGTGTACCTGACTCTGCCTCATATCAGTCTTTTCATCTACGGCAAATTGGCAAGAATTAGATGGGATGCAGCAATGTGGGGGGTCATCAAATCCTCCCATTCACAAGCCTCTTGCCTATGTTGGTACATCACTCTACCAATCCTGCCCCGATGCTGTTAACAAATGATCAGCAGTGTGCGGTATGTGTGCAGTCGTCATGACAGTGTTATACTAAGCCAAGAAGTCTTTGATTGATGCAGCCATCCGTCTGATACATTACGTTGCTTATGTTTTAGTGTGCTATCATCTGGCTACAACTACTTTCTGATCATTTCAGAAAAATGCCCTTTGCATTTGTATGTTCATGTTTGATACAGTATAATTATGTCTGCATTGCTTATCGAATTAAAACAATACTAAGTTAAGTTAATACTGTATTAGTTGATTCAAAATCATAATTAACTAAAGCCAGCAGACTTGTTCTAAATGTCACTTCCACTGTCAGAGACTTCATGTGCCTCAAGTTTTACACATCGCACATACAGCATGTCAGCAGTGTGTGCATGTGCTCTGTCAGCGCTGGACTGGTTCCACTCAGTCATTTTTGTCACATGCAGTTAGGATCTTCTGACTGAGTCTACAGCACAGAGTAAAAATATTCTTTTTACTATAGGGTTACTAAAAGAAAGCTACTAAAGGCTTAATATTAAAATCCCTGTAGTGTCAATTATAAATTATGAGTAGGCTTCAATTTCACAAAATAATTTTTCTGCCTAAACAAATAATGTTTTCTTAAAATGAAATGTACTAAGTCGCATATTTTAAACTAACAATATTTGTAAACTAGTGCAACAATATATTTGACTAAAATAGTAATAATAGATTCAGAATACTGTTGTCTGTTGTCTCTTTGATTTTTGGTTTTCGGTTTAGACAGTTGTCTTGAAAACAGTTTTTTTTTCTCTTGGTGTAATTCAACTTCACCCTTCAATAACACTGCTGCACGTTGCATCTATGAGTAGTTATACTGTAAGTAGCTAGGTACATTTTAGCACAATATTGACATTTTAAGACCTTTAACAAAAAGTGTGACAGACCAGTGCCTAAATGCCTACTGACTAAATATCTGCCAACACATTAGACACTATAGAGGTGGACAATTTGCACACATCTTTTCAAAATACTCCAGCAACCTCAGGTGATCAATACCGTACGTGTACCGTATTGTTCCACATACGTTTGCTGGATTGACTCAGATGCACTGGAGGTCACAGGAAATATTGATGTGTGAATGAAAAAAAATTGCCCTGGAGGTTCTTTTCAGTCAAATGTCAGAATATACCTGGATTCTTGTTCAAAGACTTTTGACTTCCTGCTGCAATAATGACGGTTTAAATATTGAACACTATTTCAACTGTACTTTCATCTGTCAGCAGTTAAATGATAAAAGCAAATAGCTCCGTGCTCTCTGTGCAGCGGCCACATATTGGATCGTTTCCTTGTGACTGTATCACATTCACAACATCGATCGGTAGAGGAGATGATGGAGGGAGACAACAGGAGGCTCAGTATTGTTCCTCATATGTCATCAGTGCCACTGTGTGACGGGGGATATTTTGAGTCAGGCTAAAATCCTCTGTCTAAACCCCATCATGGGGATGAAGAAGTGGCACCTCCAGATCTTAGCACACACACTCCCTGCAGATTGCTATATCAGTGTCAGTGGACTCAATCAGTCATACACCCATTAACCACAAAATTAAAAGCTGTAACAGGTTTTAATGTTGTGGCAGATCAGTAGCCATGGCCTGTTCTGAGCCATCAGTCATGAAATTGTAAAGATAATTGTGTCATTTCAGTTATTTCCATGGCTTCGTGGTTTGACTAAGTCGAAAACATGCAGATGATTTTTTTTTCAAGAATTAAATGAATGCAAAGAGGCAGGGGAGCAGAGGGAGACAGCCAGGGGGGATGGGTAAGCACACAGCTGACCCTTTGTTCTCCCAAACAGTGACTGTCCCATCTTTGCCTGGTGACTGTGATTCGGCACATTGGACTTTGTATTTCATGTATTTGTGCTGGCATTTATACCCTTTCCAAAACCAGAAACACAAACGCAAGCCAACAAATGGATTACTGTACCTGCCCTGCCATGCAAGCTGAGAGTGAACATATTTTCTTCAAACCCCCACATAGTGACCCTTAATAAGTGAACTGCCCATTCATGCACAGGCACTATAGCATGCACCATGAGCATTTTCATCAGAATGGGGAAGGGTTATTTCTGTGGCCAGCACTCCTCCTCAGTGCAGCTTTTAACACAGAACACACCACACACGCAGCATTTTCACTGCCAAGGTTTTAAGACAGTTTTGATCTCTTCTGCCTGATAGCTAAACTGTTATCATCCTCACAGGCTCTTTAAGAAAGTGCCACAGGCATCGGCCTATGACTCACAGGCTATGACTCATGGGCTAGCGACGGCTTTGACTCAGCACATAGACTGACAAAAATACAGACTAGTCAGTATTTACTTTGGTCTCATGGTGCATTGTTTACATTGTTATATCAGATGAGGTAGCACAAATCCAAGATTGACAAGCTTGCCACCTACAGGGGTAACTAAGCATACACAGTCGTCATGTGTGTAGGTTATAAAAGGTCGGTTCACAAATAGCATATCCAGAATATTGTGTTTATCCTCTGAGAACTGGATGCAATCAAAGTTTTATGTAGGTCTGTCAGAGGGTGGGCAGAGGAAATGGTCACTTTGAGTCCTTGGGAAAAAGTTAAAACGCATAGATAAGCTTTCAGCATTTGAGGGAAGTCTGGCTGTGGCTGCTGTGTGACAAAAAAAAAGGTGGACTCTCGGGAAGATGGGGCTTAACAGAAAAGCATATAAGAAAAGGTATAGAGGCTGAGAGAAAGAAGGAGAACATCTCATAAATCAGGTGGAGGTGAAATTGCTGAATCAGGGTTGATTGTGCCCGGGAGAGACAATAAATCCCGTAATCATCCGTCTCTGCTGCACAGACCTGGCAATTATCTGCCCATACCTGACCGCCAGAACAGAAAGGGCAGCATCCAGCTACTTTCAGCCTACACATTCCCCTTTTATAAGGGTTAATTTGTCTGTTGACGCAAACTGAAAGGAATAATTTTTTTTTTCACTTAGTGAAAAAGTAAGACTTTGAAAAACAGAGGATATCGTAGAGGTAGCGTTGTAGGAATCGTCCGTTTCTTCCCCCCATTCACCAAACTGTGTGATGTTTGTGGGGTGAATCAAAAGAAAATGCAGGGATGTCTGTTTGGATCTTTCATCTTTCCCTAGCCACACATATATATTAACACACACACACTCACACACACTCAGACATACACTCAAGATGCCTGTCAATATAATGCCTGAGATTAAAGAAGAGCAGCCACTCATTACGCTGAAAACAGAGCGCAGAGAGACTCCATTTGCTCCTGCTGCAGTTCCTTCATCATAACGTCGGCTTTCAAACAGCTGTCTGATATTGGTATTTAGGGCACAAATTTACCTCCATTTCCTTCCAATACATTGGAGTCTGAAGCAGATGGACCATCACTCTCTCAGTGAAAGTGCTGCACAGTGGCCTAAAAGCATTTTTTGCTGGCCCAATAACGGAGCCAAATGAAGAGTGGGGTTGCAATTAATCTTCTCAATTGACTGAATAAAACCTCGTGGTGGAAGTCGACTGAATGCTTTGTTTTAAGAGCCGCTGTATTTTCAGTCCCTAATAGGAGAGTTCGGAGAATAATTGCTTCTAGTTACTTCTACTAGAGCAGCTAGATCAATGCTTTTATCAAACACGAATTAAAAGGCAAATAGGGACCCATTAAAACCGTCTGTCCACATACACAGGTGCTTCACGCTTGCATGAGCAAATGGTTGTTTGGTATTGTTGGATATTTTTGTTTTTTTTTACTTGCTTGCTTGTTCAGTGTTTACACTGAAGGTCAGAGGTCAGTTCTGTACACGATCACGGCAGTACAGTTCAGTGTATTGCACGACAATGATCTTTCATCGATCCTCAGTGAGACTGAAGCTGCGTCAATGAAAGTAAACAAAAAAAAAAAAAAGAATCGATTTCGGAATTTCCAGCAAGGTTACTGGTGCCTCAGGGGGGAGGTCTGCAGTCTCAACGGGGTAAATGAAAAGACTGAGAAGAATATGAGCTAACGAGGGGGGAAAAAGGAGGAAAGTGTTATAAAAATACCAAAAAAAAGGAGGAATTAATGTGATGCTGATCTTCAGCAAAGTTACTGTGACAACAACCATCATTTAACAGCAAGCAGTTATTACCTGTGTGTCAGTGGAAACACCTCAATACCACATGAGACTGCATGAAAACATTAGCAAGACATTTAGGTATGTTGAAAGTAAAGGATACAGTTAAAATTGCAACAGCTATGGTGTAGTAATAGTCGAAAATGTGAATATATTAATTTTAAGCATTTCAGGAAATCAGGAAAAACTAATATATATATATATATATATATATATATATATATATATATATGTATGTATGTACACACACACACACCTTGGGAATGACAGTTGTGTCAGATAAGACAAAAGCAAGTTGCCTTTTCTTTGCTTTACTGCTACAGTGTTGGGGGAAAAAAACAAAAAAACTTTGCCTCCTTGAAGACTATTTTCCCTTGTCACTCCTCCTGGTTTAGCCAGCAGTCAGTGTCCATATAGCCAGGGGAGCTGCACTACCTGATAAGCGGAGGTAGATGCTCATGGACACATCTGTCTGCTTGATGAGCCAAGTGTCAAAGCCCCCAAAGTGCTGGATGGAGTGCATCAATAAACGACTTTAATCCCCTCCTGGGGCCAATGTCCTCGTACTAATAAGGGATCGTCTTACACCACGGGCACTGAGAAGTGGCTTGGCATGGGCCTCAGCATGATGATGTACAGTACACTGGGAATTGTCCATACACAGGTAACAGGCTGTAACTCACACGGAGCTGCTGTTGCCTTAATTGCTGTACTGAATTGGTGTTTTTTTTTTACCTCCTCTCTGTCTTCGTACTTCCTCTGCCACTTTTGCCCTCCAACGCAGTTTTTACTTTCTAAAGTTTAATGTCTACTTGTCATCACTCGTTCTCTCTATCAAACACCTCCTCTATTTTAGTATAACAGGTCCCTTTTCGCACTCGGTTCTAGACTGTGTTGCTTTCCACGCAGGAAGGGGGGGGTTTGCAGAGGGAAGGGCTGCGCAGGATTGGCTGTGCTGAAGGACGTGTGGGTTGCTACCATCTGCAGGGAAGATCCAATGAGTGTTCTAGTCAGTGTGACCCTAATTAACCACATATTATCTGCAGGCTGTGTGGAGGATTAAGGCCCTCAGCTCTGGACCCACCCCCAGGCCTGGACACCCAAAGACAGAGGACTCTGCACTATAACCCACTTCACAATCTGCCTGGAAGCAAGACACAAAGAGGAGGGTGCACGAGGCTCGGCCATAAAAAGAAACAAACACGGAGCAGGGAGCACGCTGCAGAGAAGACAGGTTGCTCTGAACATATCTGCAGGTCACGACCTTTTTATAATGAGCCAGTAAACATAGCAAATGCAAACTGCTATGTGCATTGCGGGAGGAACATGCAGACACCATTTGGTATCCTCACAAAGCAGAAGACATATGGTCTCTTTGCCTGTCACATGTTGAACCCGTATGTCCAGCTGTTGTCGGAGCATTGTCTTTAGAAGGACGGGATCATCAGTCTATTGAGAGATAATAAGCTCATTTTCTCAGTTTACATTAGAAATCCCAGAAACAAGCACTCTGCCACGTTGACAGGTCGCCATGCACATGGCAAACGGCGACATTAAACCAACCATTTATCGTCAACCCGGCAACGCAATCTCGGAACCATGTGGAAAAGCACCCACATAGACGTGACACAATAATCAGCTCCCACAGGCAGGCAGACACTCTGATTTCTGTAGAAGGCATTTTGGTAGCAGCTGTGACATACCTCATTTCAGATGAAAGATGAGGCAATATCAACAACGTGATTAAACAGAAGATTAACTGATACCAACCAGCCAACTGTTGGAATACGATATGCTCCTTTTTAAACTGTAACGTGTTATTACAAGTATTACGAGCTGATAGTGAATCTATTTTACATTTATACACCACCAAACTACTGTATGAAATAGTGCGTCTTTAACAGTTCACGCACTTATGAGGCTTTCATAGAGTATTAGAGGGTCAATCTGTCCAATCTCAAGCCCTGACTCAAGGCCCAGGCTGTCACATACCTCGGTCAGTGTCGTAGAGGTAGACAAACTTCTGCCACTTGTAGTGAGAGAGCAGGCTGAGGACGGCGCCCCGGAGCGCCGGGCGCATCTGGATGACAAACTGCACCTCGTTATCAGTGGGGTAACTGGGTGTGACAAAGGAGGTGTGCAGGGCGCCGCAGAAGGAGGTCAAGGTGTTCATGGACTTCTTGTCGTAGAATCCGAAGATGGCGTACACCCCTCGGGAGAACTGGGAGCAAACTGCAGGGACAGCAAAAGGGCAAGATGACATGAGTGTTGCGGTATGAGTCAGCAAAATATGCGTGTTCACAAACACGCATCATCATTTTAGGCAGCAAAAGATCGATTGTCGTCTGACCCACAGGTAATGACCAATTAGGGCCTTATGTGACTCTGAATGACCCCTCATGCACATAATAAAGCAATGACAGCATATACTGAGAATAAATAACAAAATAAACATACAATTAAATTGTCTTCATTTTATTTCATCAGATATTCCTGTCCCCAATTTGATTGGTTAACAAAGACTAGATGAAAGGACAAAAAATACATTTGAGAACTTTTGCTTGACAAACCATAAAAACCTGTGTTTTCTTTCCATATGAAAGTAACATTTTTAAAAATTAATTTTTTTAAAAAAATATCTGTATCACTAGCAGTTTATGATTTCAATGATGTTTCAGCAAAAGTGCATCAAAACAGCAACGCTTCATTCGATAGACTGACTGCTTCTCATTGGCAGTGGTATGTAGCCAATGAAAAACCCATGTTAAAAACAATGCATCGGACATTAAACTGAATCCGATGCATGATATAGTAAATTTTGACAGGAGCTCAGTGGGAATCCTGCAGGTTTGTTTGTGTTTGCATCAGTGGCAGCAAATAAAAACGTTGCGTCGTTCACCAACGGGCTGCAGCTCCCACCAGTTTTCAGTCAGTCACCTCATCCACAGTGATCGACTCACTGCTGCCAGCCGCCGCTTCTCATACATCCCACGGAAGAGCCGAAAAAGACCTCGCTTTCTGCCTCCAGTGAAAAGTAAACCTCAGTGACCTCATATGTTCAGATCCCACAGTCTTTGCTGATGTCCCAATGCAGATTTACACAGTATGCATTGTAAATATGGATGAAAAACGATGATTTCGTCGGAATATTGACACAACGCAGCAAGAAATATGTAATGCAAATACAGAGATCGCATTTTAATGCACGATTCAGAAGCTCCACCTTTAAACAAACCCTTTGACAAGCAGCAACGAGGTGAGGTGAGGCATTTGTTTGTGTATTCACCATGTATTCTATGGGGACAGAGTAAATTGTCAGGTAGGCAAGACTTCCATTCAGCCAGAACCCATTAATGTGTAAACTCATATTCAGGACTACAGGTGTGTTTTGCTTTTATTACCCTATCATGAATGGCTGTTCACTTATTCTGATAGACTCTCAAGTGTTCCCGCTGGGTAATCAAGCATTCCTAACATCCGTACACACTGTGAATATTCCAGTACAATGGCTTGGCTGACATGAGGGAAGCCTCCCTCCCATCTTACACCGTGGCATTGTTAAATATTAGTTTCTGAGTGGTTGATGGATATCCATCCTGATCACATGGTGGTGAACATCAGATGTCGATTCAGCACATAGGATTTCACCAACTGAACCCTCCATCCATTTTAATCAAGCACAAAATGCAATCGCACACCCCGTACGCACACTCGGTCGCTGTGGGGTTTTTTTTCTTCCTCTTTTCGTGTGAGAACAGCGCGTCAGTATTCACAAACAATTCTGATACTCAAATGACACATATTCGGTTCTTATGCACAATTGCTGTGTGCGTGTGCGATCTAGTCACCACTGGGATTTGCCTCCTGCTTTTTAATTCTTCTTCCTCCCTATCTGTCCTTCTACAGACACCTCTCCCACAGTGTGTGCATCGATTCCCAGCAACCACACACACACACACACACACACGCATGGATGGATGCAGAAATGTAACTAACCATGTGCACATGCACGCATGCACACACAGGACCGGATTCATGAATATAACTGAGCGTGCGCACGCACACACACACACACACACACACACACACACACAGACACACAAACACAGCCTCTTGATAAGCGATTCAACAGATGGACAGGGATATTGTGTGTAAGTGCTGCAGGTTGAATGGTGCAACGTCTCTTCCTGAATGAGAGACAGTCGGAGTTCCAGACCTTGTCGAAGCCCAGTTTCGTCTGCACTCTCTCTCTTCATTTGGGCCAGTACTGACACAGAACCTTTCCTCTGGGATCAGATTTGGCAGCCTCTTGCTTTCTGCTCAGCTGTCCTCCATTTATTCGGCTGAGCTTTGGGTAAGCTCATCCTTTGGTAACAGATATGTCCACCCCCCCGTCAAATTATCCGCTCTCTTCTTTTATGCTCTCATCTCGCCTTTCCTTGTAGCGCACCACCCACGCCTCCACCCCTCCACCCCCTGTCCTGGTTGCCACCATGTTTAGTGAAAAGGTCGGCACGTTGTATGGATCCCATGAGCCAGTGCGCTGCAGTGCAGGCAGGTTCTTGGCAGTCAGGTTTAATAAATAAGCTCAGGACAAAGAACGACCTGTCTGTTTTAGGGGCATGTGCCAGTGGGTCCAGGCGTTCTTAACCTTTTTGACCTCTGGGTCCCACTTTTCAAGTACAAAGTGGCCCGGGGCCCATTCAAATATTAATACTGTATTAGTTTAACTAATTAATCTCACCCTTGGTATGATTTGTATTCAATAACTAAATCAAATAGACCAGGAGCGCCCACACGTTTTCAGCATGTGAGCTACCTTGACCTGCAGTAAAAAATGCTATATATATATTTATATATGTATTTCCAGAGTATAAGATATATGTTGACGTACACTGCATTAACTCATTTGGCTAGTTTTCCTCTGCTCCATGTGTCAGTCTGTAGTGTCAGAATCACATCCTCCAAAGTTCAAACCTGGGTCGCAGCCCCATAGTTAAGAATCACTGAGCTTGTCCCAGTGCACCATATCTACCAGCATCATGCAGCTTGTCCCCTCAGAAACAACTCATCCTGGACCCATGTCGCCTTGAGAGCTGCACCCTCCTTTCTCCACAAGCCACCATCTTTTGCAGAGTTTTCCCTCATGGGCATCATTTGTGACAGGTGGTATACAGCCATACACGTACATGCATACATCACCATAAACAGAGACAACTGCAGGTACTTGGATATGGCTTTGCATGCATGTGGTTGTGAACGCCAATATATAAACAGAGACAGGTGTGGGCAGTGGAACACTACATCCAATTAATGGAGGCAGTGTTATTGATTTTCAGTGAAGTGCCACGAGCTGTGCTATGCATAAACCTCTGGCCTATTTTAATGGTAAGATGTTAACAAGCCACACTGCAGGTGGAGGCTTCAGGCTAAGAAGGTACAATTTATACAGTAACACAACTGTTTTTTTCAGAAGATGTAAATCTTACATTCAAAGGCAAGTTTATGTACATTGAATCATTTTTTCCTGTTTTATCAATTAAACAAGAGAGAAATCTGAAGCCATCGTGATTTTTTTAAGAGTCACACTGAACTGTGTCTGAAAGGTTCCCCATGTGTTAAGGTCTGGATGACGCGTCCCATAATATATATGTATATATTCCTTCGCTCGCTATCTTCTAGAGATGCTTCTCCATGCAGCACCTCCTCCTTCAACACAATCCCTGTCTCTCTCCTCTCCTCCATACTCATCACTCTATTTGACCTCTCCTTTTGTTGCCTGTCTTTTGCCTCAGCCATCTGGTCATCCCCCAAAGCATGCATCCTCTTCAGGCATGGCAGTATCTCTCTCCACCTGAGTGCATCCTCTCTATCCCTGTTTCTCCTCTCAGATTGTTTCCCTTGTAATATTGCTCCGCTCCATCAGTGAAGCAGAGACTGGTGTTGGACTTGACTTAAGGAAAAAAAAAGTATAAGTTACTTTACAGTCAGGGGAGAGAGCTGCCATGAAGAAACACTCTTGGTTCCATCCCTCTCAGTAATCAAATAAATGTTCTGCTGTAGGTGAAACGGAGGCAGCTGAACCTGTCTCCAAATCTGAAGAAATAACACATCAGTTAATCTAATTCAATAAGTGTCACCTTGGATTTTAGAGATGTTAGTTTCCACATGGATCTTCAGACATCCGTGTGCATGAACACAGTCGTTAGAGGAGCTCCACGGACGAGTGGTAAACCACGCAAACATAATTCTCCTTCATCGCCTCATTTTATTCTTCTCCAATTTCATTTTCCCTTTTTTTCTTTTCCTTCCTCTGCAGCTAACTGTGCCTCCTCCTTCGCCTCCTCCACCCCCCTCCCCCACCCCTCCTCCTGCTGCAGGGAACCATGCATCCCATCTTCAGTTCACTGGTCAAACACACACAGTGTGCCGCCCTCATTCGCTTCTATAATCAGGACACTCGGCGGTGCTACGGGGATGTTACATTTCTGATGCATCACTTGAGATGGCTGGCCTGCACCGCTAGTTCAGAGAGATATGAGGTATCCTGCAGGCAAACTGGGATAATTCATCAAAAAGAAAAAAGAAAAAAACCTACTCATAGTGTTTGGATTTCTATGCTGGTTTGTGGCCCAGGAGCCGGAGCCTTGCACAGCCTTGGGAAGGGGGCCGTGAATACTAAATGTCAACGATGATTGTATCTCTTTAACTGCTCTCATCTCCCCCCCCACCCCCCACCCCCACATAAACCACATTCTCGCTTTTTCTCTTTGGCTCTGTTGTTTCTCCTCTCAGCCACACGTCGTCCATTTCCTCCCTGTCTGTCAGTCCCCTTACGTCTCTGGTCGTCACAGAACCCCCCACCCCCAGCCCCCCCATTCATCAGCCTACATCAAGTCTTGCTCTGAAGCAGGGATGCTGTCTCGGGGAGATAGCTCGTAAGTGCCCAGGGTGGGTTGCATCAGCTCTCGCTGTGTAGAAATGTGAAGTGCTTCAAAGATCACCTCAAACGCAATTGTATTGTGAAACGTTAAAAGGAAGCTGCTACTGGTCGGGATGCGTTGACATGTAGTCTATGTTTACTATTTGCTGTGAAAACAGGGAGTTCATATTATTGTGGTTTGTCATTTTTACTGGAACTCCATAATGACATAATCACCATGTTATGGTTTTATGTCTTTATGTGTTTGAAATGTTGTTGAGTTTGTTTAAAAAAATGCTATTATACTCTAACACTATTATGCTCTCAAACTCAAACATGAGTTCGGCCCACAAAGTAAAAACACATCATTTTTTAAATTTCACCTACATCTCTCCAACAGTTATATTTAGTTGTACAGTTTTGACGTATATTAATACTGTAAAAATTATTTTATCGTGAGATTAATTTCAAATGCATAAGCCTATAGCTGTAAGATACTGCAACACAGTTATTGTGTTATATTAATTGCATTAAACAAAATGTAGTGTTCAGCAAAGCGGCTGTTTTATAGAGGACTCCATCTTAAATCAGTTTCTTCTTAAACATCTGCTCCGTTTTGGTGACCTTCGAATTCCTCTCCTGTCTTAAGCTCAGCCTGCTCAGTCGGGAATCCTCTGCAAGATGTACTTTATCTTCACCAAAGTACAAGCAATGCACTGGTGAGTTCATGGGTACGTCTCTCTGTGTGTGTGTCTTCATGCATGTAAATATCTGTTTGACTGCTGCAGTGTATGATGGATGATAGGAGGCCTGGGGTGCTCTGCCACTGGGGCCTGTTAACCTGGAGCTCAGCCACCCAGAGCTCAGCCTCCCAAGTTCATCTGCATCAAATGTTTGAATTAGTGACAAAGAACAGAAGACCTGACTATTCATACCTCTGGTTGATCCGGCTGATCAAAATGTGAGGTGAGTAACATAGATTTTTTTAAAATGAAAAATATATATGGGCACGTTATATTAAATAAACTAGCGTAAAGTACATTTCTGACACCTTGGCTGCTCATACTGTATGTTTGGTATAAGAAATGAAGCCCACTACATTGCACCAATTCAAGAAGTGTTTCGATTAGGAACAATCAGGAAACTGAAACCCCAGTCAGTCCTAACAGAATGTGGGTACACTCGTTCTCTGTTAACAAGAAAAAAATTAAAAGCTAACAAACCACATCTGAATGACGTGATATGAAGCTGTTTGTCAAATCTTTTCAGAATGAGCAAAATAAGATGGAGGAGGATTACTTACGCAAACTAGAACTGTCTACTCCTGTCATCACTAGTTTTTAAATTATTTAAACAATCTCAAGATGTAAGTACATTTAATTGCTGGCTAGATTATAAAATAAGTTTTGGTTTTTAAATGACAAAAATGGACTGTAAAGGAATTAGTCAATGAAATTAAGGGTTGATAACACTATTATTAAATCTACTAGGCTTTAATGCTACAATATTCAGTGTTAACAAAAAAAAGTACGTGTTTAATTAAATAATAGTTTTCTCTCTGACACAAATGTTTGCTGTCATTTGTGATTTACATAAAACGTGTGAATAAAAGCTGACACACACAAAAGCTTGAGAACAGTAGACTCTGAAGGTTTGACTGTGCAAGCTGACGTGAAGAGTAGAAACTGATTCAGAGACCACAGCTGCTGATGGATCCCACATGCATGTTCTCCCCTATCACTGGACTCCTCATTCCTCTTTTGTGTTTCTCTGCAGCCCTTCAACCACTGGTTCCTTCTCCTCCAAACCTGCAATCTAGATGATATAGACCTGGACTGAGAGTGGCTATTGAGCAATCCTCTGGGGAGTCAATGATTCTCAGTGCCGTCTCCTTCCGACACATATTTTCACCTTCACGGTCTCACAGTCAAGCTTTTGTTTGACCACAGTGCATCAGACAGGGCTGAAAGCACATGACAGGTCAAACAGACCTTCAAGTCACAGAGGACTAGGACATGCGACGATGTCGTCATTGTCATGGTAATGTCCTCTGTTGGACAAACAAAAAAAAACATGATGCAGAGCAAAGGAGCAGGAGGTTTCAAGCAGAATGTTCAACATGTTGGCCATTTTTGAAATTTCAGACAACACCGTTGCGATGACGACTGTGTGCATGGAAGGTTTGCTGATAATTCGGGGACATTTCCTTTGACAGGGCTCAACTGATACGTGCAGAAATCTACTGAAACACGCTGACACCTTCTGCATACCAACTCCTCCACACAGGCAAATAAAGGCAACCTGTGCAAGCAGATAACAGAGCGAAACCTTTGGCCCTGGCTTCACCTCGAGAGCCACGTTCTGCGATCCTAGCCCGTCATGCTGACCAAACAAGCCTTTCTTCAGCAGGCTCATGCTGTCCACCATTTGCTGCAATGCAGCGGTGAGGTGAGCACTAAAAGACCTGACGTATCCCTTCAAAGATCCTCTCACCTTCAAGAATATGTCAGTCCAGGTGCAAGGCAATGGCGGCTGCTATACGCTGACCCTCTGAGTATGGCTGTGTGCATCTTTAAGGAGGATTCAGCAGAGTATGAAACATGTAAGGCTTATGATATTCTGTAATTGGATTTCCCACAAAGCTGGTGACAAAGTCCCTCACACACCACTAATCCCCCCAATCAGCACTGCAGGCCTAAAGTGTGTTCTCCCCTGCCGATGCATATGGAGGATGGCAGGAGAACGAGGCATAAGGAGAACGGACACATGCAGGGATGGCAAGATGGGTGCGGATTGCGCCATGATTGCATGAGGACGGGCGACCATAAAAAAAACACGCCAACGTGACCGAACGCACACAGGCTTCCCAACACCTCTCTGTGAGTGAGGCGGGTTAGATGATGCAGAGCATCCAGGACATCAACGAAAAGGGAGACATGAGGGAGTTCGGCAGACCACAGCAGCCAACATTCAGATGTTGCTGTCAGTAGTGGTCTGGGATTCTCCCTTCACAACTAAGTAGATTAGTTATGTTGAATCACAAGAAACTCACTTTAGGACGATGTGACAGACGCCTTTAAGAGAAGAAGACATAAGGAGAAAACTGTCGGTGCAATCAGAGAGATTATAGTTGGTTTAGGACAATGGCCCTAAGTGACTCAGCTTGACGACAGGAGAGCTGATCTGATCTGGGTAAAGATTCGCTGTGATGTTTCAGGTATAGTGAGTCAAACCCAACTGACTTGTTTTGAATCCAATTCTTACAGCAGGCAAAATACCTGCCAGCTGAAAACCACTCCTGTTCATTCTGTTGTTTGCATCAACAGGGGGGGGGGTTGACAATGATTTTTCCATCATTGTCAAAAAAACTGGATTGTTTTTCCTCTCACCCTTAACACTATACATCAGCTCTATCTGTTCTTCAGACTCGCTTGCTAATGTAGTTTGCGTTTGTCATTTTCTCCTTCCCTCATCTGCACGACAAGACAGAAGCAAGTCTTGAAATTTCCATATTCCAGTTGGAGAGCAAACCATCTGAGTTTAATGCTTCCTGACTGGTGGTTTCTGTCCTTCAGGGGGGATTTCAGATCTGTGTGTGCCATGTGTGCTTTAGACACACATGCAAAGCCAAGACCAGGCCACACAAGGCCACCGAGAGGAGATGACTATCTGCCACGCTCATGACGTCCACTTCCTGTGTGTAGACTAAGACTTTGCCCCCGCATGTCACTAATCAAATTACACGTCACAATTCATACCCTATGGCGAAGAAACCAACCAAGTCAAGCCAATGAGGGATTTGCAATGTGAAGCCTGATTACAGGGCTGAATTATAAAACTCCACCTCTCCAGTACTGATCTCTCCCAGCTCTGCCTTCCTGGGAGGAATCATAGAATAAGTCAATGAGGGCGGGAGATGGGAGTCGTGGTTTAACCTTGGAGGGATCACTTAAAGAATTCTCTCTTCTTTCTCAGCTTCAGTCCACGCCTGGTTAAGTATGTAGAGCCCAGCACCAGTTTTCATCTTATTAGTGCCCTTGCTGAGATGGTGCTCTGTTCCTGAATGATAATGCTCGAGGTAGCAGAGAGAGAGGACGAGATGGAAAACAGAGGGCTATGACAGTGAGAGAGCCATAATCCTAGATGTTCCAGGCAATGTCACACAGCCCCTTATAATATGCCGTACCCACTTTACTTTTCTACAGCATATTTCTTATAATGATTCTCAGCAAGGGGAACACCACCTAACACCACTTCCTGTCATTAGAAGAAGAGAAGAAAACAAAAGTTGTTGCATTACAATGTATTGCCTATACTGTCTGGACATATGCCTGTGATGTAAGTATACATTGGTGTAAATGGTCACTTGGGGTTTTAAAACACCTGACTAATAACTGACATGTTTATAACTTCAGCTCACCCAGAATACCTACCTCTGATTGTATCTAGAACATGAAGCTGTCTTTGGTTTTTATTTGCTAATATATTCAGATTACTGCCAACTCTACCCTAATATTATTGAGACAAATGATTTCATTTGTGCTGCTCACTACACTACACACTTCCAGAGACAATGTTTAAATTATTCAGGCTAATCCACAGACCTCACAGAAAGTGGTCATTATCGGAACGTCTTCGCAGCCCATACAAAGGGGTGAAGGGAAATCTGGATCGTTATTTATGGTTAAATAAAATTGATTTGTTGTTTGCATCAACGGCCTCGTCGCCAAATAGGAAAACACATTAATGCCTTGTGGAACAATATCTTCCACACAACTGCAACAGGAACTTCATGCAAGACCCTTCATCAATCCCTAATATTAACTGAATAATATTCAGTTACCGGGATGTCCTCTGGCTAAATAAAATGTACTTTGAGACAAACCCCTGAAATTGAAAGTGAAATGTTCACTGACTTTTCACAAACTTCGGCCACTGGAGAGAAATTTTTACATTTAAGCTTCTTCATGCATAAAATACCTACAGTCTATCCCCTTACAGCTTAGGGACGTGACAATATGGAAGCACGAAAAACATAAAGGAAGGTGGATGTGACTTCTCTGTGCCCTTGATATATAAAAGAAACGTATGTTATCGAGTCTAACTGTCCATATACACCGGAAAGAACAAAGTAGCATTTTGCCTAAACCACAAAAATTGTAAGTTAATGTCAAAGTGGACATTATGCTACTTTTGGCTACTTTCCATTTCAAAGCCGTTGGACGGGTATTGGATGTGACCGGCTCGTCCCCCGAAGTGAATCAAACCTGACACATCGGCTGACGGCATTAAGCTTGCTTCACTTCAGCGTGGATGACAGAAGAGATGAAGGGGAAGCAACTACTTGCAATCATGTTCACATCACACACACACACACGTGCACGGACAGGCATGCAAGAACTCAGAGGTTAGCCACTTTATTTCTCTGTCTTTAATGTTTTGGCTAGAAAACCCTTCCAAGTCCTATTCTCATCACATTCTCGCGGTGTCAGGGCTGCAAACGGCATCAGCATCTGAGAGGAGCTTTCTATTGAGGCCTTCCGAATGGAATCACTCCAAAAGGCCTTTTCATTCTGCAGCTGCGATGGATTAGCTCTGTCATGGGTCCAGATGAGGTTTGCCTCCCTGATCTGCACGCCACGCCGTGGAAAATAAAGCCACGCCACAGAGATAAAGACGGCAGGAAAAATAAAATTAAGGGACGGGAATCGCGCCAGCGGCTGCCCAGTGGTCGATGATAGAAGCCTTCAATATTTCATCACACAGTCATGCATGGACACACAAACATTAACAGCGGCATGGGAGCAACCGCCCACAGGTTTTACGTAGCCATGTGTGAAATGGCAAGAGCCACACAACAGCACTCTCCGAATTAACCATTGGAGGGAGAAACAGAGGAGGGTCACGGTTGAGTGAGCACATCGTGTTCACTTAATTCTCACTCATGGGGATGACGAGCACTAAAGACAGGAGAACTGCAGTAAGAAGTACGACCACACTGCTGTGTCATATTTTACCATCTTCCCTTACGCACTCATAAGGCTGACGAATTTATGCATGAGCAGCAGATTAATCAAAGCACCTTGAAGTTTTTTTTTTTGTTTTTTTTTTTGGTCGTCCAACATCCTCAACCAACGTCAACACTGGCCGCAGTGTCCCCCGGGCGGAAAAGATCAGGCCTCAGTCTAAATGAATGGGGACAGAGCCGTAACTGCACTTTCAATGGTCACTCAGTAAGTAATAAAAATGCATCAGCTGCATCAGTCGTCAAACCTGATTAAGTTAAGTGACAAATTGTTGGCTGCAAAACAGGCTTTGAGTTTATTTTATTGTTGTTGTTGTTTTTTTCAAAGCTGGCATTGCCACGGCTTCATAACACGTACTTCTTTTACTGCTCAATCCAGAGTGCTGTGATGTGACGCCATCACTTTGTCCCATTAAAGCACTTGAACTAGTGCCTCATTCATATTTATTGACACGGTGAGCTAAGAAAAATGATGTGCACCTTTGCCTGCATGTGATATTATAGTGACGGCAGACTAACTGGGCTGCCAATGGAAGTCGCTGATTCAAATCATCAGAGACCTGTCGGTTCACTGAGGTTCTTCAAGTCAAGCATTTTCTGGGGGCAATCAGGATGCAGTGTACTTCTGGGCACATTTACATCCTCAAAAGCCGCAGCAGAGTGAGCACTCACTGCTTTCACGCTGCCCCCAGAGGTAAAATCATCCAACTACATCAAGTAGAGGAAGATATTGATCCAGAGGGTGAGTCTGATGAGGTCAGGTTATGAGAAAATGTTTTTCTTTTTGGCTTCTTACAAAGATTTACAGTTTGCAGCAGGTGAATATGTTAGCAGTGTAGCTCAAATACATTAGCTCAGTGGGAAAATTCGTGTTTACTGTATCTAGTGAAGTCAGATTAATAAAGCACTAAACTGTTCAATAACAAATACTCAACATTTAGTTGAGTACAGTCGTACAGGAAACAGGTCGTACAGGTTTATACCTGATGTGGGAATCGGCTGGAACCTGAAACGCAACTTGCATCAGTGCAAAGATGTGATTGGTTTGTTATGTTTCCTGGTTCAGCTGTCACAAGGCAGATGATTGGCTTATTGGGGGGAGGGGCCGGCTATATGTCATAACATCTGTCATCTCTGATGTTTCACAGTTTTCTACTCTACTGTGTTATTCAATTGAACATCAGTTACAACCAACCAATTTCCAGCATATTCTTTTTTCATTCCACTCCTTACACCATTCTTGTCGGTTTTATCAAACTTGTGCTGTTATGGTGACAACGCAACTGATTGATTTGATTTGCTCAGGTTTTTGCTGGAAGCTAGTTCTGTTGCAGTGTCTTGATCTCATCAACAACTCTGCACTGACATCGCTGGTGTCTTCAATCTTCAACTGCAGCTGCAGTAATTGTCTATAAACTCACCCTGGCCCCAGAGGTGTTGGCCTGCGTTGTGTCTTTCATTACGTAAGATGTGTTTAATAATAACCACAGAGGCTATTCATGGCACGACATATCTTATTTACATCTCGGAATCACTGTGAGGAATATGCTAATATCTTTTTTTTTTTTTCTAATCTTCTTCAGCCTGTATGCTAGACTGCCCATACACTGGTTTCACAAGGTTATGATGCTTCAGTGGTCCGGCGACTGTGAACTGTCACAAGCAATCATTTGTGATGGAGCCCTTGTTCTGCACAGACATGCAGCGTTGGCAGGGCTCTGCTAGCGACCGCCTCTTTTGAAACGAGCCAGAGAGCAGATCAATCTGCTCAGACGGCAGACGGATGACTGGAAGCTGGAAGCCCCTTTGCACTGTGATCCAATATTTACTAGTCGAGTATATAGTGACACTCCCTGTTGGTGTTTTGTAGTCATCACAACACCACGCCAATGTCCTCTTCATTTTCGACTGTCGTTCGCACAAAAATTATACTCCGCTGCACAGACACACATACAGAGGGGAGACAAAACAACAACAGCTGATGATGATACAACCCAAGTAAACTGCCAAGATTAAAAAGCACATGGGTGCCAATTGCTGCTTTTCTCCAGGTTCTTGAGAAATAACAAAAGGCCCAGTCGTGTTTTCCTTCATAAGCGGTGTGACCTTGGTTAGGACATGTCTTTTTTCATGTGGAGGCAGACCAATGCAGGCCCGATGTGCTATTCCAGCTATAGCAGAGGATTACTGATTCAGTGATTATGGGTATTGTATAGCAGCGTAGTGAATGGCCAATGGCCAGCTGAGTGTGACTGCAGTGGCTGCAGGAACACAGATAGTGTATAATGTGCTTTGTGGAGAGATTATATATATATATATATATTTATAATAAGATAGAGACAAAAATGAGAAAGAGAAGAGACGATGAGCAGAAATAAAAGAAAACGCTGACTGCAATGTCAGAGATCTTCAATAGTGACAAGTTTTGCAAAATGCACTTCCTTTCCTTTCCTTTACCTTCCGCGTCCCTGTCTCTTAACAACCGCTGCATGAGAATAAATGACAATTTGAAGTGAAAAATAATCTGTGCCACAAATGACATACCCCACTCTCCTTGAGAGATTTTGCTCTCTGGCAAAACTAAATGGAAAGCAGTCATTACATGGAAGTGTGCTATTGGCAGACATATCCCTGATGCACCTGAGATGAATCGTTCACAACAGCAGCTCGCCCCCTCTTCATTTTACTGAGCGCTCAGCACATGTGCAGGCTTTTCCTTATCATACTTGCACTGCACGCGAGCATGACAGCAAATATGTTCTGTGCACCGAGAAGGTTTTGTGTGGTCCCCCATGGTGTGTACCACTGCTTTATATATGGTCGGCCAACTCCTCCGGTTGATCACAACACCGTGCTGATATAATCTCCAATAAAGGAACACAGACTCAGCCTGTCATGGTTGACTTATAGTTGTGAGAACACCCTCTTATTTAAACAGTGATGAACAGATGTGCAGAGCATAGATGGGCTGTCATATTGCATCGCGTCTGCTGGCGAAAAAAAAAGGGCTCGGGCTTAACGGCTCGGCCGTAAAGATCACATATGGATCACTGTCCCGCAAATTATTCTTAAATTGTAAATTGTTACAGGAAACATCAGGGTTTTTTACTGCTCAGCTGTGGCGTAAATTGTTTTGTGGACGTTTTACTGTCAACAAAACCCATCAGAACGTTAAGGCTTTGTGAGCAACCCCATATGTCCACTGATTCTTGCAGTCTACAATAACCAGGGTAAGACATATGTAAAAAAGGGCTCCGTTTTTACATATCACTATGATTTGTGTGTGTGTGTGTGTGTGGGGGGGTCTACATGTTGCCATCACTCCTCTCACTTTAAATTACTTCATCCAAACGTCCAATTGCCCCAGAAAACTGAGCAGACAGAAGATCTGTCCAAAGATCTCAACGTGCCACCACAGTGGCTCTGACCACGTCACAAAGGACTATCAACTCTCAGCTCCACAGGGATCTTTAAAAGAACTATGTTAACCCATGATGTGATTAACTGGTCTACTGAAAGAAAAGCTGCCTTCCACACTCCATCTACAACACATACACCTCGACATGTCCTTTTAATATTCCACAGCTAATGAAATGGCCAAATGCCCGGTGTTTGTGAGCTATATGGAGATTTGAAGAAGCCACAGCGCCGAGGGAGGAAATGTGTTGTTTTATCAAACAGCATCTGCCAGAATCATTCATTCCAAGACAAATAGCACTCCGACAGCAACACTTCTCCTCAGGTTGGGTTTAAGAGGATCTTTTGATATTCTGATTAAAAATTCATTGTGTTGAATCTGCCTTGGAGTGTGTTCTGTGTTTTCTATTCGGAATCTCATTACAGCTTGAGTGATATGGATGATTAAAAAAAAAAAAAAACAGTGGAGGGCATCTCATGGCCAGAAAAATAGGTCAAAATTATTTTCCCTTTAGAGGTTTGACCTTTGGAATTTTTCCAGATTTTTATCTCTTTGCTTTGTGACAAACTTCGAAGCTGAATGACCGAATGACCACAACAAACAAATCCGTCGTTATAATCCAGCCAGAAAGCGGCGGGTTTTTTTGTTTTTGTTTTTTAAAGGAATTTATGCATTTCTGATAATTTAGTCGTAGTGGTGAAATAATATTTTTGCCAAATCTCGGCCAGATCATAGGAGATCAAAAGCTCCTCCCTTGCTCTCTGTCATCCATTGCTATCTGAACACTACCATCAGCCACAGTCACAGCCTCCTGCTGTTGTCCCACTCCATTCTCAGAGACCTGCACTTCCCACAACATGTAACCTCATCCAGAGTCGTTACTGTACCACCTCTGCCAGCCTCCGGAGACAGCCTGGCCTTCTGGCCTCGCAATCCCACCATTATCTTACTGTGCCAGGGCTCATGTTTCTCCAGGACTCAGTTGCACAATCACCAGCGCAAGTCAGATAAACTCTGTGTTTGTGTTTTTACATCTGCGTAGCTTTCCAAAAAGGGGTTTTCTAAAACATGTGTGTGAGCTTTTTATTTTTGTTTAACACATGAAGACTCAGAGATGGGCCAGTAATATTTTTATCATGAACTTTACTTAGGATGAGTGATGGAGAGTGTCACGGGAGCTTTAGCACATAGCGGTGAGATTTACTCAGTAACAAATGTGAAGAGGGAGATGGCGTGTGCTCGTCTGTGCACATGTGACTGTCTGCTGCCTCTATCTGTGTGTGGCCCTGCGCATATGTGTGCACATATGCACATGCGTACATGTGAGCATGTGCATTCATACACAAACCTCCATCTGTGCCTCCAACACAGCTGGACTGTGATGGCATGCCCCGGTACAACCCCCATAGCCTGAGGATGGGGGTCTCTCTCTCTCTCTCTCTCTCACACACACACACACACACACACACTCGCACGCACACACATATACATATACTCTCTGAGATAAGCAACCTCTAAAACATCCCTGAATCAAATTTGTTTTCCTCTTGCTTTCTCTTACTGCAGTTTCTGCAATGTCTGTCCTCCCACCACTCGCCACTGTCCGCCCCTCTCTCTCTCTCTCTCTCTCTCCCGGCTTCCCCCGCCATGTATCCCTGGTCACACCTTTCAAGCTAAGTTACAACCTGCGTGGACAAAAAAAAAAAGTGTGGCACTACAACAATCACCTGAGGAGCTTCCCTCGACTGTGGCGTGACAGAGACAGCTGCAGAAACACTGTTTACCATCCATTCACACGCCAACAACACGAGCAACTGCAACCAAAGCTATACACAACAATACATGCAAAGACTGTGCAAGGGCCTTATGCATCTCTGCTTCACAACATATGCCATTAGCCACATGTGCTCAGTCACAGAGGAGGCCGCCAGTGTAAAGAGACAGTTGGTGGTTTTAGGAAACATGTGCAGAACCAACACTGCATGAGTGGGTGTAAAGGTCAGTGAAGAAGAATGTTTTGCGTATAGAAAAACAAACTGACTGAAATCATTTATTTATTATTCATTCCCTCAGAGTGATAAGGCTAACACCGCAGCAGAGAGCAACCAGAGAGACATGAACTGCTATGAACTAGGAGCCTTATTAAAAGAATAGCTCACATACTGTATGTCTGCATTGTGGTTGGAGATAGCAGCGGAATTTAGTGTGGCTCACCACACTGACTAGAAACAATGAAGATTGCCGCAGAATGGATTCACTCCCCAAACCCACATGAAAGTAGCCTGCAAAACTAAATTGCACCCAACAGCACCTCCAAGGCCCAATAAACCACACATTACACTCTCAAACCAGAGTGGTATCGAGCTCCTCATCTAAACCTCTGCGAGAATGTTTTGCCAAAGTATCATACTCTTCCTTGATTTTCCCTCCATGTACAATGAGACATATTGATCTTCACCATCACTCCGCTCCTCTCCCCCCTCTTGCCTTCAGGACAGACAAGTGCAACCCCACACTCTTGAAGCGAGGCTGTTTGAATGACAGATAAAGCAAACAGCGGTTGGTGGCTGAACGGCACGGCTGAGGAATCGCCGGCACCTGCCAGGGTATAAGGACCCGGAGGATTTCATAAAAGAGGGGTAGGTATGTAAAACGGCTGGCGGAGAGGACACAGACCATTAGCTTAATGACACAATGAGGAACGAGGAAGAGGGAAACGAGATTCAAAAGCCAAGCATTGCGAAACTTGCAATGCTTTATAAGGAATCAGGGCCGGTAATCAAATAAATCGTGTTGCACAGAGAGGCGCCTAATGCCCCCCCCCTCCCCCTCCTTTGTGCCTCAGGTAAAGGAGGAAGATGAGGAAGGGTTAACGGGGGAAGAGCGATGGTGGTGTCATTAAGTTGGCGAGCTGTGACCATCAGGAACACTAATGCCGTCTGCTCTGCTTTCTTCACATGGGTACCACTGGCTTTGAACTACTCCTCTGCGAGCGTACCTGACTCCTCTTACAGACCCCGCACTGGTAATTACACATTTCACCATTTCTGATGTCACTTCAAAGCAACAACACCGTTGCCACCATGCCATGCCTGTGCAGCCTGAAGGATTACTGAAACCACGCTTTGTTTTGCTGCCGGTCACTAATTCAATTAATACCACCAGGCTTTAAGCAAACTTGAAAGTAGCTGTTCTGCTTTAATCTTACATGAGGATTTTCCTGTTTTTTTGTTACTGGAAAGCAAAAAAAAAAAAAAAAGTTGAATCTGAGTGTACTACATGCACATCCTCCAGTTTCTCCCCTGCCATTATATTACTTTTTAAAGGATGCGCAGCAAATGAGGGGGAGATCTACAGGATGAGTCAGAGCACAGGGCTTTGGCACTCTCCGCTCCTCTCCCCCCTCTTGCCTTCAGGACAGACAAGTGCAACCCCGCACTCTTGAAGCGAGGCTGTTTGAATGACAGATAAAGCAAACAGCGGTTGGTGGCTGAACGGCACGGCTGAGGAATCGCCGGCACCTGCCGGGGTATAAGGACCCGGAGGATTTCATAAAAGAGGGGTATAGGTATGTAAAACGGCTGGCGGAGAGGACACAGACCATTAGCTTAATGACACAATGAGGAACGAGGAAGAGGGAAACGAGATTCAAAAGCCAAGCATTGCAAAACTCGCAATGCTTTATAAGGAATCAGGGCCGGTAATCGAATAAATCGTGTTGCACAGAGAGGCGCCTAATGCCCCCCCCCACCCCCTCTTTGTGCCTCAGGTAAAGGAGGAAGATGAGGAAGGGTTAACGGGGGAAGAGCGATGGTGGTGTCATTAAGTTGGCGAGCTGTGACCATCAGGAACACTAATGCCGTCTGCTCTGCTTTCTTCACATGGGTACCGCTGGCTTTGAACTACTCCTCTGCGAGCGTACCTGACTCCTCTTACAGACCCCGCACTGGTAATTACACATTTCACCATTTCTGATGTCACTTCAAAGCAACAACACCAACACATGCCATGCCTGTGCAGCCTGAAGGATTACTGAAACCACACTTTGTTTTGCTGCCGGTCACTAATTCAATTAATACCACCAGGCTTTAAGCAAACTTGAAAGTAGCTGGTCTGCTTTAATCTTACATGAGGATTTTCCTGTTTTTTTGTTACTGGAAAGCAAAAAAAAAAAAAAAAAAAAAGTTGAATCTGAGTGTACTACATGCACATCCTCCAGTTTCTCCCCTGCCATTATATTACTTTTTAAAGGATGCGCAGCAAATGAGGGGGAGATCTACAGGATGAGTCAGAGCACAGGGCTTTGGCACTCTCTGTCCCAGAGTAAAAAAACAGAATGCACACTACAGCAAAAACAACATCGCCCGCATGAGAAGAGGAGTCCGAACAAAACAAAATAAAAAAAAAGAATCTGTCATTTCAACGACCCCTCGAGGCCCGAGGCGGCCACATCTCATCCCGATCAAAGCAATGAAGCTCGTCTCAAAATAGATTCACTCCCCGAGCCCGCATAAATGCCACTTCTGGAAAATCTTGTTTCACATCGTCCAATCACAAAGTAGATCACAAAGTCTGCTATTGCTCAGAAAGGTCTGAGTCATCCACACGGGGCTATTGATGACACAGGGAATTCAAATGTCCACTAAACAACTGTGACAGCTTGCAGAGCAAACACGGGCACTGACGACTGTAAAGCACAGAACATAGGGGGTCTTCACCCGCTGGAGGCAAAGCTCCAAAGGCCTGGAAGTCAGCAGATAAGTGATACTTAATATCCGTCATTGGTGGAGGCGATCTGAGGTGCTTGTGGACTGTTGTGAGTTTGACTCGAGCTGGCTGCAGTTTCTGAGCTGAGTCTCAGGGTATTACATTGCAAAAATCAGATCTGTTCAAAATCTATTGATCATTTTCATAATAATGTCAGTGACCTTTACTGTGTTTGGTACAGGATAAGATTTCTCTCAGTGTAGTGTGGCAGACTAAAAACTGGGCAGATTATTAATATGCACGTCAAAGTGAAAGGATGCTCTCACCAGACCTCTTCTTTTTACTTCATTAAATTACACATTTCCTACAAGCATTTGTCTCTTTGCGTCATTAAACGTTCCTGGTTTCCTGGTTTCTGAAGTTTAAGACGGTCCTGAGACGGTGGTCTTGACGGAGAGACTGAGACGTGGCAGCAAGAAACAAGAAACGGGGCCACGGCTCCCACAGGAACCCCTTCCTCTCACTAAAGCTCTGTCTGTGCCGGAATTTAATTAGATTCTGATATCAAGCTTCTTTTTCCAACGCTTGCCTTCCTCTTCAACATGCGTGAAATTGCACAGGACTATCTATTATTTATTCTTTCTCATTTGCTTATTGTTTCTTATGGATGCTTTTGTTAGGGCTCTGGCAGCTCTGCTCCTTGTGATATGACGCTTCGCTTCATCCCCCTCACAGCTCAGACCCACCTCCTCTGCAGGTCTGAGCCGAACTCATTTGCTGGCGTTGGTTAGGAAGCTATGGATTTTTTTCCCCCCCTTTCACCCAATGACAGCACCGTGAGGTGCTATGAGGGCTGGGTGCTAATGAGCTGACTCTGTAATTCTGGGGGAGATGCTCTGTAACACAGGGGGAGTCAAAGGATGGAGCAGGCAGAGATGCTCCGGCACATTATGGCCATGCCACACAGGGGTAGAGAGACTGAGCCAGTTCGCCTCCGGTGTCAACCAAACCGAGCCCATCGTTTAAAACGACATCAGGAAATAGCTACCTCCACTCCACTCCGTCCTCTCTCTTTCTGCTGATTTCAAGAAACTGCTGCCGGAGCAGGAGCAGAGAGAGAGCGAGAGGGAGAGAGAGAGAGAGAGAGGGTGTCATTTGTAAGATCAGCTACAAATCAACATGGCTATATGCACCAGTTGCACCATGAGGTGTCGATATCCACGTAGCAGAGCGGACACAAATTGAGATAAACCACAACCACATGTTCAGTTTTATCCATTCTTATCTCATGATTGTGATGCTAATTAAATGTATTTAAATATATTCACAAAACCCACACACGCAAATCCCTTTTTTCCTTACAAAACATGAATTCACCCGGCACCTTGACACAAGGACTCAGTGCAGTTGGCTGTGTTTTCTTTTCAAGGCCAGCATGTTTACAGCATGTTGCCAAAGGAAGTCATTTCTCTGCGTGGGATTCATCGATTTGAACTATATCACTACTGCAAAAGCCGGAACAGTCAAAACACTGCATACTTTGTGCTAAGCCCGGGTTCGACTATGTCGGATCAATAGCAGTAAGAACACTGTGTACATTAGAAATGTCCTGTTTGAAAATGTTTGCATTATTCCCACTGAGACCTCGTCTGAGCCAGAGTGCAGTGAGATGAACTTGACTGCTTCCCTGGGATTCAGCTGAAGCCCTGTGCCATAAATCATTCTGCTCAGGACAGAGGTGGCCAGAACCTGGACACGGCTGAAACAGAAGAGCACTCACACGCATGGGTGACCGAGAAGCTGTTGGAGGACTCCAGGTTGTCGACGTTGTAGTTGAGGTGGAAAGGCTTCTCAGTGGTGTTCTGGTTGGTGTTGTAGAGTTGGACAGCGAACCTGAAGGCGCTGTGCTCCTGCACCGTGGAGCGCATGAACAGTCCCCCTGGAAGAGACAAGACAATCAGCATCACACCACCGCATCCCTGCCTCCAGAGTCAGTGTTGGACAACATTGTGATCAGGACTCTAGACGTCCCACAGTGACACGGATCAGACTGGTCGTTACCACCAGGACATTCTGACCACTGCGCCTGTCAGCAGCTCCTCAGGTCGAGTTGATGGTCTCCTGCGTTTCTTACTCACGCGCTCCACTTCTCTCCACATGCCACAGATGTGGCTGCGATCTAGATCTCAACAATCGGCGGCTTTGAGCTCGCTGCATAACCAAGTTACATAGTGTCTGTGTCACTGCGCAGAGCCGCGCGCTCTCTGCACATCTTTGCAATGTAGAACTGCGGCGTCGCGGCCGATGTCTCCACACGGACCGCAGCGCGCGGACCGTTCCAAAAAAAAAAAAAAAAAAGCAAAAGAAAAGACAAGAAAAAAAGCAAAAATAAAATAGCAAACCACTTACCGATATTGATCTGATTGGGGAACCCGGCGAGCGATCTGTCACAGAGCCACAGCAGAAACAGAACCACGCGTTGTGCCATTGTCGCCGACCGATCTGTTCAACTCCCTAAAAGCGTCTGTCCGAGCACATTCATATGTTCTGGCTGAGAGACGGGCGCGCGCGACGCAAATCCGCTGGATAGATGATGGTCGCTCACAGCGCACCAATTAGGTTCATTGAGGTGCAGCCCAGCTGCAGAGCATTTTTTTCTGTTGCAACTAAGGGAGCGAGAGAGGGAGAGGGAGAGAGAGAGGGGTGGAGGGAAGGGGAACGAGGGGAGGGCCGGGGGAAGGGGGAGCTGATCTGAACTCCGATTGGACCAGTCGTGGCGCGGGCCACTGTTGGTCAAACTTGATCTGACGTTAAATTAAACCGCCTCGGCACGCAGGCACCGGACAGACTGCTGGAAGTGCGGCACTTGTCGATGCAGGAACACCGCAGTCTCAGGTGGCCAGTGACGGTGAACAGCCCGACCACGTCCAGCTGCTGCTGCGGGAGAGGATCAGCAGACACGCGGCGTCTGCGGCTCTCAGCTCCACAGCTGCACAGCAGCAACACAGCAGTGTGGGAAGTTTCAAAGCTCTTTTTACCCCCCCGCGCCTTCCCCCCTCCTCCCCTCACCACCACTCAGTCCTGTCCATGTTAAACCTGCAGCTCGTGTGAGGGAAACAGTAGTGATGGGAACGTCATGTCTGGGGACCCCCACGCCCCACACACACCCACACACAGGCACGTTTCATACAGTTCAGTTGCAGAGGGAAACCGGGACTGAGTCAACAGAACTGTCTATGGTCCTGAAAAGAACTGCACAGAGGCACATTGCAACCGACTTACTTGAAATAACTAACCTCTACAAAAAACATTTTAAAATAACAACAACAACAACAACATAGTAATAATAATAATAATAATAATAATAATAATAATAATAATACATTGACATGTTTTAATAAAATCTGCACCTCATTTTATCCGCTTGAGATTTGACTCGGTCTCTAATGAAATGTCTATCGTTCATATGATTCTGCCTGAGAGCGAACAATTAAGGGATTACTGGCCCATTTATCACCATCAGCAATGCCTTTGAAAATTGGGTTTTTAATTGCACTGGCTAAGGCTTCAGCTAGTGATGCTGCACTGCAATGAATTGCTTTTAACATGTAGTAAAAACTGATGGTTCCTGGCTCAAATCACATTTCACCCAGAGGCCTCTCTATGTTGAGCCTGCGTGTTGGCCACGTCTTTATGGGTTTTCTCTGGGTAGACATGGTTCCGAAAACCTACATAAGAAAACTTTGTGACTTAAAAAAAAACATGCCCTGTAAATTAGCCCCTGGTTAAGAGTTTGCTATCTGCAGCCAATCAAGCATCACAAACAATCACCAAGGTCATACATAAATAATAAATACTGTATTTGAGCTGTGTTTGCAAGTAGCAGATTCAGATTTCACACTCTAAACCTGAAAACCTGCCCGCAGGTTTATAAGAAGGAGCTTGTGTAAAAGGGAACGTGTTTGAAGGTGTGCTGTTAATCAATTGTGTCAATAAAGTAATGACTTTGCGTGACCTAGTCATCAGAGGGAGAGATTTCCTTTCCAAACAGGGTCAAAGTTGATCTCTGTTCCCACAACTCACTGGGCCTCTGGGGATGAATCTGGGATGACATCACATTGATTCTCTGGTCTCCTCAGCTTCTGTGTCAAAGTCATAGGACGTCAGTTGTGTGACCTTAACTGCTGAAGTCATAATGACCAGTGTCAAACCGCTGACCTGCTGACTCCTCCACTCTGCCATCTCCACACAGTCACATCACATCGTGACTGAACCAGCGATGCTGATGCTGGATTTAGCGAAAATAAGAGGACACCTGTGATGTTGCCTTGCTGAGCTGTTGTGTAAAATAATTAACTGAAAAATACCAAAGGAGCTATTTAATTGGTCATTTACTGTGCATGCTGGTTCTCAGTGTGAACTGAGCTTATCTTGGATCATTTCAAACAATCCCCACAAAGAAAAAACATTATTCGCTACAAGGGGAGTCAGATAGTTGAAATAAGGCCTTGATATAATTGATATTAAATGGTGACGAATTTTGCCGTGTTATTTCCAATTAGGACAGTTTTGCCATGCTGCATAATCCTCTGTGCTCAATCTCTGCTGGAATTCAATTTTGTCACTACTGTGGAAATTCACAGATACAATCGATATAAAAATAAAAAAAAACACAAAAAATTATATGGTCTGCCTTTTTGGATTTGAAAACACTCACAAGAGTGTAACTCGAGCAGGCAAAATGAAAAGACTGAGAAACAGATGAAAAGATGTTGCCTTTCATCTCATGATGATGCCGATGATTCACAGGCTATGGCTCAGAGCAGTGCTAGCCTCACCAGCAAGAATTATTCATTTGCTCTCTGCCTTCTGCTCTGAACACATCAGGATAAGATCTTCATCTTTGAGTACGCGTAAGACTGCAACATTTATTTAAAAAAAAACCATGACTTTCACTCTGTTTGGGAATCAGGGGTATACACGTATTCTTACATTCAATTTGCTCATGTGTGATGTTGTTACTTTAGCCCACTGATTTACTTCAGAAGTGTCAGCTGCAATTGGCTCCAGCTCCCATGTGGATAGGTGGTATAGATAATGGATGGATTGAAATATAATAAAGTGAGAAATAAGGAGTGTTGTTAGGCCACAGGAATCTAAAAGCCCAGGTTTTTGCACAAACACCAGTGAACAGCAATGTGGTGCAGAGGTAAAAACATCCCCATCATTGTGATTAAAGTCTAATTATTAGTGTTCAGTGTGTACGGCTCTGTAAAACGTACATAATTCCCTAAAACCAACATTAATGTGACCCATACTGATGGTCCTAAAATCAAATTTAATAGATACAGGTCAAATTTGACACAAAACAATGCGTGCTAATAATTTGATGTACTGTAGAACATTATGCAAAAGTAATTTTTAGGAGACAAGGTTGTGTCAGGGCATCTGTGTGGAGCTCAGAGGTTAAGATCTGCAGGAGATTGAAACGCTGCATGTAAGACTCTCTCCCAGCGGAGTTCCTCTTTGTCAGGTGAAACGAAGCAGCTGGTGACTCCATGTGTAGTGGAGGAAGCGCACAGCTGTCTACAGCCTACCCAGGTAAACAGTGGGGGTTGCACAGAGAGTTACGTGGTGCATGTGGCTGTGGCCTTTATGACTGAAGACAAAGGAGGAAAATGCCAAAAAGCCTCAACCTCTCCCCAAACGCAATAGCATGAATACTGTAGAGCCGTCTGCAGCTGACCAGAAGGTTCTGATATGTTCTGTACTCAAGAGAAAACAAAACATGAGCATAAACACTCCTCTGTTTCAGGCTCTGTTTGACACATCCTGTCCGACCTGCAGATATTAAACCTGGTGTTTGGATAAACGCTCAGTAATGGGCAATGTGGTTTAAATCAGTGATGATTGCTCCGATTTAGCATAACTCATCCTCGACAAAATGTTTGTGCATTTCAGGGACAAACTGCTTTCATGGCGAAGAATTAAACACTTTCCAACATTTTCATTACCCCTGTGTGTAAACGTGACTGGTCACATCACGCTTCATTCGCTTTGCTCGCGTCTGACTTGACTCACCTTCCAATCTCTCTTTTTCTGACCATTTAGCGCACTGCCTCACATCAGTCCTACCCTGCTGAGGAACTAAATTGACTAATCATAGAAATGGCTTCCTCTGGTGAAAGATACATAATGAGAGGGGGTGAATTAGTATTGTAGAAAGGGTGCATTTAAACAAGCATTATGCAGCTCAAACTCAATGATATTTGAACAGCTATTCCAAGAACCCATCGGTCTTGGCCAGATGTTGGAGGCTGATAAGAGACTCCGCTCTCAAGGAGCTCTTCTTTATTCTGTCAGTGCCTCTTGCCATGAAAGAGACTGTGGGAAAGCAATGGCCTTAGGAGATAGAGAAGCACTTGCCATTGTGGCAAAGAGTCACACAGATGTAAAAAAAAAATACATATATCAAGTTGAATAAAACATTTTGTACGCCGTTCTATGTGGAAATCACATTTGGCTAACAAAGTGTTCAAAAACAAATATTCGGTGGGATGAAACCTGGCATATGTCAAGTGGTTGAACATTCTGATGGAGAAGATGAGTCTCTATGAGGAAAATGAAAATGCGTCGTGTGGCAAGATAAATGACTTGACACAATTCAAGACATGAGGAAAAACATGGCATCCCCGCTTTCACTATTTGAATGCTCCCCCCCCCGTGCACCTTGGCTCTCCACAAAACACTCTTTGGCCTGAGTGTGACTGAGGCGGCGTTATCAGCTGCACAGGCGGACGATTTTCACTCTCTCGCCTCGGGCTTTGCACAGTCAGAACCATGCGTCCGCAGCAGTCAGCACAGTGCGGCAGGAAGACATCTTAACCACACTGTGTTTGAGCTACATGGAGGAGAGAGCCTGCCTGCACTTCAATCACTCCCTCATTGTCATACAAATCTGCACTGGACTCACATGTGTGCATACATTCATGCGTGCACAAAGTAAATCATGAATGAGCGCACAACTTGTGTTCTGGCGCTATAATGACTGGTTGATCACACAATTAGCAGGTCACTTA
>JAFBJQ010001179.1:136672-304155 GCA_016785345.1 Trinectes maculatus
GTACAGTATATGTACATATATATATATATAACAGAATTATATATATATAACAGAATTAATACTGAATAATATTTTTGAAACAGATACCCTGTGGCTAAAAGAACACATTCCATTTCTCTTCTATTGACTTTTATGGTTTACTACATAATTTCCTCTGCACTGCAAATGAAGGCTAAAAAAAGAAAAACAGCATGTCGTGGCTCAGGTTTCAGTGACCCAGTCATTTTAAACCACCAAAAGGGAGTGACAGCGGTCTAATGGTGGAGGCAAGTTAGGGTGAGCCAGAATCAAGAGACAAAATGCAGCCAAGATGATCTGAAAGATGTGAAATGCTCAAAACAATCCCTCTGCAGCAGCAGTGGTAACAACAGCAGCAGCCTATTATTTTCCCTTCCCCCCATGGTCTCTGTTGCCATATTCCTGTAATGGGAGATGGGTGTTGCTCAATGCCTGCGTGCCTAATTGAGAGGAAAACAAACTGGTTGCTACAGATAATGGGAAAGGTGAGGGAAAATACCATTAATAGCCAGTGATCCTTTTTAAATAATTACCGGTGGCTGCTGTGTCACGTTACCGACAGTGTTCCAGTGATTGATGTCCCGGTTATTATGCGTGTTAAGATAAAGCCACTAATGTGAAGACAAATCAATCTTACTTATTATACAGCGTATGATAAATATTCTTTGAGTAAACACTACAATTTGAGGCGCTTTAACAACGGTGTTACATAAGGGTCTATGTAGGCTGAAGAGCAAACATGACGAGCAGCAGTAAATGGGCATAAATTGTGGAAAATAATGATAATGAGTATGCTGGAGACCCAAGTAAAAATATTTATCTTTGTATAACAGACATGCAGGTCTTCAGGCACATTTAGTACACCATATTAACCTAATGGCGCGCTCTCTCATGCTTTGATTTTCAACATACAGTCATGCATAAAAGTGGCACTCAAGGTCATTGGAAGCATTTCATAGGAGGAGAGCACTACGGCAACGGCAGATGATAAATGATAAACATACTACAGATGGTCTGTGCCATACTTCTTAATAATGCACCCCACATCTAAGCAGTCATAATGAAACATGTAGTAGCTGCGAGTATGAATATTGAATGTCATTAATGGATCAGAGACTGAGGTGGTCAGAGGCCGATGCATGTTTTTTTTTAAGTGTGCATGTATGTCCGTTTGTGTCCATGCTGCAATGTTTGTGTGTCTGCCTGTGTTTGTGTGTGCTCCAGCTGTTTGTTAGTCCCTTGCAGTCTGTAACGTCTCAGATATCCTGTTGTTTGCCAGTTCTACTGTACCTGCAATTAAATTTCCAAAGTCAGGGGAGCTTAACTAATTACTCTCGGCAAATACCCCTACTTTCCTCCACCAATAACACTGCAATATGCTCTAATAGTGCAGGAAGCCATAACATGGGCTTGGTGAATCGCGCACTGTCCATCAATACGAAATTGGATTTGCAACATAATGTTATGTCAGCTATTTGTATGCATTCATTTGACAGATAAAACTGTAATCAAGCTAATGCAATGCTCTCAGTAGAATAGTTTAGCAGTGCAATTTGAAATGAAGCCAATTCTCTCCCTATTGCCTTTCTTAACCAAACCCAGCGAGTCTCAGCTGCAGCAGTTCTCCTGCACGTATGATACTGATGAGAGTCTCACGAGCCCAACACCAGCCAACCTGTCAGCACATGAATGAAAAACATGCTTTTTTCCCCCCACATACAAATCACTCTCAAAATAAAACCTTGGAATATTAAGTCTAATGTAAATCTTCTATGTGTTGATGTATATTTGCATAATATTATTCTCATGTGGGGTGCTGTCATTGGCATCAGCAGGTGGTGGTGGAGCACGGAGAGGCTTGTTCTGTTTGGCAGACAACTATTGCAATAATTACAAAAGAATATGTGCAAGGCCAGCGACAGCCTATAAACATCACACAAGGCCTTCACAGCCATGGCTGCACGCATGTGTGAGACTATAAAATACTGTCGCACAGACCCAATGCCAGAAAGGTATCCATCAACACAGATTTACACAAGACAAATCAACCTGCGACAGAAAAATAACACTGACGGTCACGACCAGAAGAAATATATTCAATACGATGAATATAGCCATAAGTTCATAATGATCAAATTTCAATTATTGGTCATTTGTATTAAGATTTTGTGCTTATATAGATCAAGGATGGGTAAAATGTGGTCAGAGGTGAAAGGTAGAGTGATGACATTGCTTTTATTGACAAAGCGGATAACAAACGTGCCGCACAGCATTTCAAAGAGCAAATAATAACACTACCAACGTACCAGGTTTATGCAGCAATTCCATCTCTACTGTGGACGACACAAGGGCCTCCTCACTGCATATGTTGTGTGAATTATATATTAAGTTGGGCTGCAGATGCACAGGAGTGCATTATTTACCGATGCCAGGAGAGGAAGCGCAGATGCTCTGCTGTGTGTGTAGAACAGTATACACCTGGCAGATGGAGGGGTTATTCTATAGGCACTGTACTCACTTCATGAGTTCATGGAAATTAAGAATAACTCATGCCCTTTAACTGATATCTACAGAGCTGTCATGCAGAGCACATTGGCTCTGGCTTGCATTTTTGTTGTTATTGTGTGTTTTTAATGAAAAACCGTGTGATTACAGCTTTAAGTGACAACATGACCATAAAATTCTAAATGATCGCAGACCATGCTAAAGCAAGATTGGAACCAATTTCAGTTTTATTTTTATCATCCTGTGCCTGTGACGTTCCTGTGACATGCTGCAGTTTATCACATCCCTCACATCACTTTTACCGAACACCATATTCCTCTTAGAGTCATTAAATTTTCACATATTTCACAAATTGCACTCGACATGTCGTCCGCGGGATCCAACTGGCTCTGACAGAAGCCTCTATTGCTCGGCCACATTTATTCAACATGTACAGTATATGCGTCCTTGCAAAATAACACTTTTTTTTCCTTTTCATTTGTTTGGACCGATTGGCGGAGCTGCGGCAACATCGGCAATAAAAAAGCCCATTTATTTGACATGAAAGTTGATGATTACTAAAGACAGCTAGATTGGCCACAGCAGCGGCGGAGGAAATCCAGGGAAGATAGAGTTGGATTGAGCTGCCTTAGAACAAACAAATTGTCCTGTCACCGAGGAAAAAGTTATACTTTACCATATATATTGCCCGTCAAGTAAACCCAGACTTTTGTTTAATGTTGTGTTTAAATGACACCCCAGTGAGCACAAACCAAAATCTGAAAATTTCCCTACGTTTTAAAATAGCATGGGAGCCAGTAGTAATGCAAGCCCACAGATGAGTCAGAACAGAGAAGTGGGGGTTCTGCTATAAAGGGGTTTTGAGGAACATATGTGAACTGTAACAAATTGCTCTGAGCTGCAGGTTCATCACTGTCAGACCCTCTTTTTTGCCACGGCTCTATAGGTCATGAGGGGCCATCGAAAAGAAGGAATCTTCTGAAAATATGGCACACTTATTTTAAAACCACCTGACATTTCAAAAGGTTAAGCTCCCTGGAAAGGGCAAGCTAATTAAATAATTTCCTCTCAAAGAGACAGGATATCAGCTAATCACTGCGGAGACATATCCCAGAAATATTAGATCATCGTTTAGAAGCACTTTGGAGGAAGAAGTGACGGCAAGTCAGACTAACAAATACTGCAGGCCGCTTTTCGCCAAATGTGGATTCATTTTTTAAACTGACGTTATTGAAATTTAAACCAATTTCCACCCTGAGCTCCGGATTTCTACACATGAACATGGTGCAGTAGTAACACCATTATTTAAATGCGAATTTTGTGTTATTTATTTTTTTTACTCTGTTCAAAACTGAAAAAGCTCGAGCAAAAGCATCGACATGCAGTTATATTATATTTCAACATCTGGTGCCAGTACAAACTTCAGCTCGTGTTTTTTTTTGTTGTTTGTTTGTTTTTGCTAAAAGCTGTTCTTTTCTGTAATGTCACAGTTTGTGGTGTACTGATCTGGAAATATAAACATTACTCTGCTCCTTACGCTCACTCAAGCCAGGTTTCCTTTTGTGCCTGATAATAAATCATTATTATTATTATTTCTATATTTATTTTGTCGAGCCCCCTTGTCAAACCACATGATCAAAACGTCGTGTCACATGAAATTAATCCTGCAATGCAAGATGTGAAGAAATTACATCATCTTTGGCTGGTTTTTGTCAGACAGTAAAAATACTGTCTGTTTGTATATAATCCTGTCCACATCCCCTTCATTAAGGTAAATGTGACAGCATGCTCTTCCGTGATTGGGAGAATGTTGAAATGTTTTGCTCAGAAACAATATTTTCAGTCGTGTGGATTAGCAGTGCACTTCATGCGTGGAGACCCCTAATCAACCACAGCATGCTCAGGGTCTTGCTGTATATTATGCTTGTTTGTGTTCATCAAACAGTTGGTGGGGATGGAGGACAGCTCTTAATGAATTTTGGATTTTTGCCTTTTTTTTTTAACCTTAATTAAATATTTTCTGTGAAATGTGGGCGAGGGATATTTTACGGGAAACAGTGGGAGGGAGGGTTTTGTTGTGACAGTGAAGAAAAGCAGTTTAATTCCAAATTCATTTTGGAGAGTTTTTCAAAACTTCAGCGAAACCAACAGTTCAAACAACTGTAAACACAGAGTCTCCCTTAATTACAAGGAAAATGTGAAAACATATACAAAGTATAAATTAAATTGTGTGTTTACGCCTATCTCAAATGTACAAAATTAGAAATCTGTTTTTATCTATTTGTGTCAGCACTGAGACCCATTGTTAAAAAAAAGCCTTACAACAATAAACGGCACTGTGGTTGAATGAAATGTTTAACAGGGCAGCAATAATAATTTTGAACTTCATATAACCTGGATGGTCTATAGAAACACATCAGAATCACTGCAGAGTCCCCATCTCCGAGACAGTGTATATCATCCCTACAGCTCTAAGAGGATCTAAATGGAGCAGTAAGATCTTACATAATAATCCCATCACTGTTAAAACTCCTCCACAATGCGGTGATGTGACAGGCTCAAGAGGTGTGCTCATCTGATTGTATGGATATTAGACATGGATGTTCGTCAAAGAAAAAAAAAAAAGAAATCACACGTAACAATGTGCAGTACCCACTACACTGACACCTACACAACCCAACCCCACCAATTATGGCCTCTGAGGCGCAGCCCACACAAACATCTACCTGTATATCATGCAGCATTATTACAATAAATGACTTTACTTTCATACTGTTTCTCCGCCAACTCAGTATAAGATAAATAGTGATGTGCAGAAATGGTGTCAATGCTGGTGCAGCAAAACAGACGAGCGATTCACCAGGAACCTCATGTCGGGACATCATCTCGATATTTTCACAGGCACACGAGCCTCCGCATAAAAGAATGCATTAATGTGATTAGGATCTGAACAGGGGCAATAATGCTTTGTGCAGCCTGTGTGATTTCAGATTTGACACGGTGGGTTAGAAGACTGTATCCTATCAGGCAGGGTGGAATGGATGGACTAATGCAGAGTGACATCCGCTCTCTCAGCGACTCCACTAATGGCCTTCAGATAGACATACAAAACTGGGTGGCGTGAAGGGCACTGGGATTCAGGTTTATTCAACCACGTCTCTATCTAGTCAGATGTATTCTATTATAGTGATGTTCACATTTAGACACTGAGGGCAAGAAAGATACCAGTATTATTCAAAGTAAAACCAGAGGCCATTTCTTTCCTTTTGGTTTGGTTTGCTTGGAGACTGAAGGAGATTAGAGAAATCTGAACATCCATGGTACAAGAGTGACACAATTTCAAGCCATAAAATGATAAATGGCTGCAAAACGCCCTGGTCTCCACTGAGCATGCATACATTTCTTAGATAAAGCTGTAACCCTTGAAGAAATACAGCTGACACTGAAAGGACTACTGATCAACAAGGGCCTGGGGCCTAAAGAAGGGGGCTCTTGCCATCCGTTATCACTACAGAACATAAGGCCATGAATATTTGCTCAGGTCCTGGCAGACTGGAAAACATTATTAGAACATTATTAAAATCACACCCAGTGATCAGCCCATTTTTATTTAAACTGAACTGTCTCCTCAGTGTTTTACATTCAACACGAGCAGCCGATTAACTCCTGATCTATGCGGGGAAAAAAAAGTTTGACCAGGTCGAGTGGAATTATTTTTATTTGTGGCTCCGCAAATTCAAATGAGGTGAATACTTAACTTTCAGCTCTCGCCTCCATTTGCATAAGGAACAGAAACTCCAGCTAAATATATATGAACCCAACCTTTTATTACTCTGTATAATGCCAGTACTGCATTAAATAGGATTTCTCTATATGTGGGGGGACACATGCTGGATACAAAACACTACTTGTCTGTCTGTCTGAGAAGGTCATTTGAACATAGACTTATTCACCAGACTTATTTGAAGATGATTTCTCCCTCACAGCTCATAGTGGCAGCCCTCGCCTCTTCTTTACACACACATGTTCTGTTTACCTTGATTGCTCTTCAAAGGCCTTGTTTGCTGCAACTAGACTCAATCATCACTCTGTATCTCTGAGAATAACAAACATCAGAGAATTAAAAAAAAAAGATCTACTTACGCAAACACAAGACGGCACGAGGATTAGCTTGAACCACTTTCATTTTCATTGGTTTTATTTTTACGCCTCAACTGCCTCTCATAACCGGCTACAACTAAAGAGGAATGGCTGCTCCCCATATAATCGAGGGCCTCTCCCCTTATCTCCCTCCAGATGTCACAAACCCTAAATACCAAAGTCATGAAGTAGAATATGCATTAACTAACATCTGGAGGCAGTTAAACAAACACGTCAACAATCTCATGCACCATCCACCTTAGATGCTGCCTATAAAATGTGAAAAGTGCTGGAATTCAGACGTCATATACATATACAAACATATATTTGTTCATCACAACAACTGCCCAGCAATTACAACCTATAGCCTATCTTCCTCACGTAGCGTTACATCACAGATTATGTCCAGACGTTCACCCAAGCCTGTAAGCCGAATCTACACTTACATCTGTTTTCAAACACTTACCACATGTTCCACTACCTATCCCTCCTTTGTACAGCGTTGAAAAGGTGGACACTTGATTTACAAAAGATAAAGATTACCAGTGGACTGTACTTAAAGCAGGCAAATCATTGGCGGATTAACATCAGACCCTGTCTGAAGTAAATCTTTCACAAGAAAATGTTGAAATTCATGGAACTACACAATATTCACTGTTCAATAACAGCACGCTATTGACAACATTTATATATATATATATATATATATATATATATATATATATATAGACACACACACACACACACACACACACACACACACACACACACACACACATATATATATATATAGTTTGTTTTCATGTTGTATATTTTACACGTACAAACTACACACACCCACACACATGCACACAAACATGCCAAGTAAACAACAGGACAGAACTGTAACAAAAGGTAGGTGTTTAGCCAAGTGACAGTTTTCATTTGTCACCTTACTGACTGCTGGTAGTTGACTATTTGCAGCACGGGAGTAAACGGGCTATGTGTGCTTGTTTGTGTGCTTGTTTGTGCGCTCGTGTGCGTTTCCAGGGAAAAGAACTAGCGGTGGAGACGCTATGAATACAAACCGAATTCAGCAGGAGGAAATAGAAGAACCGAGCGCCTTTCACCAGCAGCCCTGACCAGCACTCATTTACCAACAGGATTCCATTCATTATTCACCACAATTCATTAAATGGAAGTCACATAACATAACTGAGTGCAATGTAGATATTCTATCCTTTTTTTATTGGTTGGTTTGGTTGACTTTATTTTGTTCATCTTCATGAGTTATTATGTTCTGTCTGCGTCAAGATGTAAACAGACACAATCACTGAGAGATTTCATCTGTCTCACCTACCAGTACAGCATTCAGACATTATATAATCTGCCCATGCAGTGGCCCTAAGCACCAATGAGGCTGCTGCTGCTGCTGCTGCAGCTTTGGAGTGGGCATTTGTCTGCAGAAAAGGTCCTGAAAGTGAAAGCTGATGTTGTTGAGAGACACTAAGGAGGCTTCAGGCTGTTTAAAGCTTCAAGAGACCAAATGTCTTTCAGTTTTCTGAAAATATTCACAATTTCATTTGAATTAATTGGATAAAAAAATGTTAAAGTCATTAAATCAGTGTTACATGAAACCTTTGCATTAATTTGAGGTCAGGTCAATCATCATAAGTCTAATTTGATGACAAAACAAAAAACCCTTAACCTAAGATGAACTCGGCCAATTCAGGCCTGTAAAACGGTTAAACAAGCCTTATCTTGGTTAAATTGTCCATTTTTCTTCCTTTGCTATAAACACACAGCTCGCCACAGGTAGAGCAGAATATACTGGCAGTTACCACAAGCTTTTTCAGAGATGGACCTGGTCAGAGCTCAGTGTTTAAACCGCATGGAACACGGCAAGATAAGGCAACAAGGCATTAAAGATGATGTCAGACATTTGTAGAAATTCACAATCAAATAATCAATGTGACAATTTTTTCCTGATTCGGCCTTTTGGTCAGTGTTTGAGACGACACAACAAATATCATGTACATGCACTGTTAGCATTCAGGTTAAGCTCAACACTGGAACACATTAGACAATTAGACAATCACATTGTGACAATTATTGTGTTTCAGAATTTTAAAGTGCTACAAAATGAATAAGAAATAAAACTGTTTGTTGCAGAAGATGCAGATTAGGTGACGGTGGCTGAAGAAACAGGCTCCTGGCTTGAGACTGCAGTTTTACAATAATATTAGTACATATGCACCATTTTGCAACAACGCTGCCATTTGTTGAAACATTAGCCCTCGTTTACACTGTTCTCGCTTCAACAAGGCTCATAACTAATGCAAATTGTATTATTAGAATGTATTTGTACAATATTTAGTCTACAAATGAACCTGCGTCACAACAAAAGCTTTAATTCTCTTATGGTAACGTGTCAGGCTTTTACAATAATTGGTAATGGGATTTCCACTTAGCTCTGAAGGCAGAAGTCAAAACATTAATGGACTATAAAATGATTTGTTTCTACACGAGGCCCAGTTGCAACACCTTTGCAATTCTACAGAATTATTTAGCACCAACAACGCACCAAAAATTACCCACAGATGTGCAAGTAAATACTAAAGGACTTTTAATGGACAGATTTCAGGTAGAAAAATGGAAATTTGACCTTTGATTGTTTAAACAAAACAAATGAACACTTACATATTACGCAGGGCTCATCTATGTGTGTGGTCCTATGGAATCTGACAACCTATGACTTTGACATAAACCTTGAAATGGTGATTGGCAGTGTAGTGTAGCACAGTGGCCATCAGGCCCGGCTCTCCCCTGAGGCGTCACAGACTTCACAGACTGTGTCCACTGTGGCCCCGGTGTCTCTGGGAGATCACAGCTCATTGACATAAGCATGTTTAGACTGAACGGCTCTCATTCCCCGGGCACTGATCCGTCTTCCTGCAACACTCAGCATGTTATGCTCTGTTTGGGTTTGTCACCCAAAGCTGCTGCATGGGAACGTGGTGAATGAGCAAAGACAAGGCAACAGCACTGAACCACTGCAAGCTGCAATACGGATTACACTGCGCCCGGAGTCAGGGAAAATGTTGAAATTGCGTTTAATGTTTTGCACTCATCACTTTTTATGCAGCTGTCCTGACATGCTGCATAAACACAGTGTGATTTAGTGAGGGAAGGGACAGTTTGTTTTTTTTAGTGATGTATAATCTTTAAGGCATATAAGGCCAAACCTTTACATCATCATTAGCTGGGAAATGTTTGTTCAAATTGTGTCTTGCTCCGGGGAGCGTCGTCCTTGCATGCCTGGAGTTTTGCCATTTTGGTTTTTGTTTCCTTTTTGTTTTCTGAGTTGTTGTTTTTTTATCGCCACTCCTTACAGCTTCTTTCTCGATTGGCCACAAGCAGTCGTTTTGGTATTGTGAGGAAACTGGTGCCTGTTATTATTGTTATTCTAGCTGAACGTGGCAATTGTTTGTTTATCTCGCTGAAAACACTTGTTACTGCAAAGTTTCCTGTTTATTTGTAGAAAGCCTTGCCGATCATTGTTATTATACTTGTGTTCCACTTCCTGCCTGAGCAGCGATAAGATGAACTTTTGAGGAAAAAATGGTCTCTAAGTTTGTCAGGTGCATTTTTGTTGTTGCTGCTTCTTTTTTTAAATTTAGTTTCTGGTTTTTTTTTGGACCTCTCCTAAAAATTTGCATTTGTATGGCACCGTTGTTATCTGCAAGTCAAAATAACAAAGCCCCTTTATGTGCAAACCACGTACACGCTGCTTGCGTATGTCAAGATGTCAGCCCAGCATTTATACAGCGAAACAACTAAGTCCTGGACTCTATGGAGCTCAAGGTAACTGCAACACAACCACAAAGACTTCACACTTTTTGGGTCAGGCAGAAAAAAAGAAAGAAAAAAAGAAAGAGAAGTTTGCAGCATTTATATGACAAAAGGCACAATATGCCTTATCCACTCAGTTATTAACTGTTTAACTGAGCTTGGAATTCCCTCGAATATACAAACAACCTCTGTCATTAGTGCGACCGCACACTGAGAGAATGCATTTAAGAAAACACCAGACGGCGTTTTGAACGGTGGATGGATGCAGCGGCATAAAAGGACGCCGCTTCCTTTGACAGCGCTGTCTTGAACACGTCTGTCTACAGCAGGAGCAACAGCAGATTTGGGTGTTTCCTTGTCAAAATCCACCCAGTAAACAGACAGTTGTTTTTTTTTCTCTGCCTGTCCACAGCCTTTAAATAGCTATACATTGATGGATTTAAGCTGCTCTGTTTAAAATGGATTCTCTCCTTAATTCCCACTGGAAACGGAATATTGAAAGTCTGTGAACGTAAGGAACCAAAATGTTGAGAGCAAATATCCATTTCCTGGATGTGACGCGTTATAAGTTTATGTAAGTACGGTGTCGTGTGATGCGCCTACCTGCACCGACGAGTAGAACAAAGATAAGTCGAATGGTGATTGAGACAAAGAGGGGCCATCTTTCATTCTGCCACTTCTAGCTGTAGCGCCAGTGTGACTAACAGCACAGGCGAATGTCTTTTGTCAGTAAATGAGAGTTTAATATGTTGCACCATGGAGATGGGACATAGAGTGTGTAGCCCCTGCTGCTTCCTTCATCAGTGCCTTGCCTTGTCACAGACAGCACGGCATGAACCCGCTCTCATCTTCTGCAGAGGAGTGCACAAACCCGAGCCCTTCACCTCGCATTTCCTGAATTGCTTACCGATGTGCATTCATCAAGACCCGCTGGACCCAAAGGTACCTAAAGGTATAGATCCGCATTAATATTCTCACCGACGGGAAAGGTCGTTTATCTTTTTTTTTTCTGTTAAAGAAAACTAACTGTCCAAAAGAATGAATGGCTTTAAATTATTTCCAGCTGTTTTGTTGGGATGATGAATGTACGTGGCTGTGCAGGCTTTAGAGAATTCGCAGAACCAGCTGCTTATTCGGAGAGTCTGTTCCTGAACCCCACCTATATCAAGCCTGGTCTCCAGTTGGTGACATGACCAACATCTTCTGACCAGTGGACGGACCCTGCTGACGCACAACCAAACATGATTAGTTGGTTGTCTTCTGGAAAATTCAGACCATCCACTACAGCATAAATTACTACTCATGATGGATCAGGTCCTTAGCTCCTCTGCTCTCCAGCCACTGGGCCATCTGCCTGTGATATGCAGCTCTCCTTCTGCCCACAGCTCATCTGCACTGAGATCTCCTTCTATGAGAAAATGAACACCCTTTCACACAATAAACTAAATTCTAGCTATTTCCTCCACCTCTTTTTCGCCACTTGCAGGTACAAGTCGGTTTTCTTCACCGTGGTGTCAAAACAAACCGTTCCGGGGCACAAAGTGTGAGACGTGGACTCTCGCTGTTTCGAACAGCACAGTCGTTTTAAAGAGGGGCCGCGCTGGGAAGCGGCGTCATTAACACTCGAGTGAGTTTTACATAGCTTTAAAGCCTCTTACAATCGGAGTCATCAGATAAAGCAGAAGACATATCAAATGGGGCCGACGCGCTTTCTTTGAACTTAATGATGAAAGGTCTTAGAAGAGTCACATTTTCTTTGATGGATTATATAACGATAATTATGAACGTCAGAGTTGATCATGAATATCCATACTTTATAATCACAGTTTAAACACACTATGCATTTCAATGTCCACAGACACCAGGGGACACATGTGGCATTTTACATCTTGTGTCAGAACGTTTTATCTTCTATAAGAAAAGTCAAATAAAGCCCTGGTTAAGAAAATATAAAAATAATTCATTATATTTCATTATATTTAATTCTGCAAACATACATAAGGCAATGTGTGTGAAGTTTAATCTTCAGTATCATAAAGGCAATCCTAAACATGCACAGCATATTCAGATATACTTACTGTAACACTGCCAAGGCTATTTTTAAAGGTGAGTGCGAGTAGGCACACGTGCATTTTCACACTGTTTGAACTACAAGACTCATCGTAGTTACAGAGAAGGTTCTGCACTGACCCCTCATATCTATGCTGGTATTTTCACCTGGAACCACGTTCAGTCAGGAAAATAAACAGCCATGTGAAATAAGCACATGCATTACCATGCACAGACAATGCCACCATTTCTTAAATGTGAACCAGGTTTGAGCTGGTCCCTCTTCTGAAGTGTATCCCTGTCTTTCCCTTAGGGATGTGGAAAACAAAAGGCCCCCCCATAAAGAAAATTAATATTTTCCACAGTTCGCTGAGCTCATTTAAATGAATCAAAAGATGCCACTGGCTCATTGTAATATAGTATGGTGAAGCTAATGGAAACTTTATTTACACTGTTATGAAAAATCTTCGAACTGAGGTCGACAGACTTTAAAATTGGAGGTCTCGATTTATTAGACCATAGTCTAAATTCTATTAAGTCTATAATTCTATTCTATTAAGTCATAGTCTTCAATTATAAATCCCAATTTGTGTATGCACTGTAACAGCCTGCAGCTGTGTCTCTTCTTCACTGAACTCCAACAACATCGCACCGGACCACAACGCACTAAAAATGTTTCATTCATGGGAAGTAGTTTATGCTCATTTATGTTATTTCTGTTGATGTAGAAAATTATCGCCAGTAATCAAAAGTTCTTCGAAAGCAGTGGAGAAGAAGCAGCTTGTTTAATTCTCTTCATGGGTTCTGTCGTCGTCTGACTTACAGCGTATTTGGGTTTTTTTTTTAATAGTCTCGGAAAATTGCCAACAAACCAATCCCATGAAAAGTTATTTCCCTTGGAGGAACATTTATTTAGTCAAGGCCGAAGTAGTTTAGCGAGATGGCTTTCATTTCACGGTTCATACTCTCAATGTGATTAATAAGTAAAATGCTGTTCAAGAGAGAGAAAAGCCGTCATTCAATCCTATCCTCCTGGTATAGTAGGAGGACGGAATATCCCGGGGCATTAGGAGCTGTTGTCAGTCACTGCATGGGAAATCAGGCATATTAGGATCTAGTCTCCTCATCTGTTTCGACAGTTTGCTAGAATAAGAGAAATATAAGCAATGGTCGTTACTAAAGATGAGGTTGTGAGTTTAACGTTGGTGATGTAATCGCAGAGATCATACTGAGTTTTTGTCTGTTTACATTCCTCGTGTTTCAAGTTAGATTAAAAAAAAATCTTAATATGTTACACATGTTAATCAGGTTAACAGTCAATCAATTTTAATAAACCAGTGGTTCTTTTAAGAACTAATTTAGTTTGCACTTTCTTTAATTTTCTGTTTAACCTCAATAATCCTGACACACTGGCTAATCCATGCACACATCCACAATCCATGCAATTCTGATTTGTACATAGGCAATACAGTATTCATTTCATCACTATAATGGGCAACACCTACTGATGAGTTTCCCTCTACACACACCATATTTTCTCACCCTGATTATATCCATTTATCATATTTTATACATCAAATGGTTTGTCCTGACATGCACACACACACACACACATCTCTCAGGCTGAGTACAAACACACATATGGAGTGTGTTATTTATGAACCAGGGTAAAAAAGGAAAAGGAAGATATCAAATATAAATGGAATATTATCTTCCCTATCACAACAAAGAACAGACGTGAACCGTCTTCTCACATTGCCTTTGTAAAAGAGTAACACATTTACAAAATAGGGGCCACGCCGTTAGCTTTCCAATTCACTACAAAAGGTAGAGCCACAGACACGAGAAGATAGTATTAAGATTAGATTAAATGTCAGAAATCGCTGGTACGTTACAAATTTCATATCGTATAGTAATTCACTTGCTTCCTTCCACGCTTTTTATCTGCCTTTTTATCACCTATGTAAACAATATGCAACGCTGAAGACCAAGCTTCATCTGTACAACCACATGAGCCTCAGTTCGCCACAGTGCATAATTAGCCCAGTACTTGGTAAATCAGTTAGAAGCTTCAAAATGTTGAGTGTAATGTGATGAAATTAATTGCACAAAAATCAAAGTTATATAATCCGTGAAATTACGGCAAAGTTCTAATACACGTTTAGGTACAAATTAACAGTGAAAAGACACTGACCACTTTATTGAGCTCAAACACAATTCCAGTATTGTCTGCATTACACTGATTAACTGATTAATGGTCAGACGTCACTACTCATGGAAAACGAGATACAACAGTGATAAGCAGTTACACTAAAACATGGCTTCTAGTCTGTATTTCCATTTTTTTTTTTGCGTTGTTCATTTGTGGCTCCGGACCAACATCATCACACACTAACCAGTTATCACTTCTCCAGTGTGTACATATATTTACAAGTATCTGCAAGTGCCTGTTTGGTGCTTTACTCCACAGCTTGTGTGATTATTCAGAGTTTTCTATATATTGCTCCTCTGGCCATGCAAAGTGCTTATCATCAGAACGATACAGAGTTCAGCTGAAAGCTCCACATACTCCCTGTGGGAATGTATGCATGATTAATGACGCCTGTTTGTATACAGTACACTCTCTATTTAACCAGTGTCTGCCATGACTCATACAGCCCCTGGCAGCTGGGACAGTATCCATCTAATTTTTGAGGAGTATGTTGGTGCCGTCCTCTGCTTTGTCGTTTTAAACGCTGTACGATCACCTGTCATTTTGATTAAGTAAGCTCTTGAATCTTCTCTGGTGCTATTAACTTCAATTTCCATTTTCTTTCCCCCCCGTACTTACTCAGCCGCCACAGATAGATGGAGAAGACTGAGAAAAGGAAAAAAATAAATAAATCAGTGACCTGTTTGGAAGTCTGTTCTCCAATGACTCGTCTCTAAAATCGTACCAACATTATACACTTTCATGGCTAAACAAGGGAAATACTACTAATGCTGGTATACAGAAGTGAATTGTGATATTTGTATGAATGTGTGTGTGCGTGTGTGTGAGAGAGAGAGAGAGAGACTGTAGCTGAACATGAAAGCTGGATTCAGGGACTTAGTGCAAATGTCAGCAGGCCTCCCAGCACCTCCCGAGCAGTCTAACTGGAAATGGCACTGAGACGCTGCTGACCATATGGCTCTTGTAATTAATTGTCTCGATTAATTTTTGGCTCGTCCTCAATGTCTGCACAGTCATTTATGTAATTCCAGAACCACTTCCTCTACCCCATTATAATGAATGTGAGATCACAAATCCAAAGGTCATGTGGTACTGAGGTTAGCGCCACATCCGAAATCTCTTTCAAAGAAAGTAAGAGGCAATTAGAGGCTTTTATAATGATTGAAAGTGAGTCTTGTCACGTGCAGTGTGTCTGTGGATTAGGGACTTTCAGATCATTATTCCTGGACATGGGAGCTAGTGCAAATATTTGGCTAATTAATTAGTTTAGGTTAATGATCTTATAGAGTTGGTCAAATCGAGGCGCTCATAAAAGGAAAAAAAAAACCTAAATCAGAAATGGCTTGAAGCCATTTTTGGAAACCAGAAAGTGAGAGTATACAGGTTGACGTGAGCACTGTGGCCTCTGTGGTCCTAACCGGACCACTGAGGTCTGACTGTGCCCAGCTGAGATGTGGAATGTTGCCTCTGGCGGTGGAAACTCAACACTTCCAGTCAGTTCCAAAGGAACAGAAATTTCAAATAGAAATCACATTTGCCTTATTAATATGCAGATTTATGCAGTAAGATACATGAGACTCCAATTAGATCATCTGCTCAGTATGGGGTACCTGTGGGATGAAGTCTAGATTTTGCATTTTCTGGAAAGCGATTTGTTTATTTATATGCAAATGTATGCAGCTATAAGCTCTTGAATTGTATCACCTGCAGTGCAGGTATGAAGTTACAATCTATTGTTCTTGATGCCATCACAGGTGCCTGCATTACATATATTACATGCATTACACATATAATTACCTTATTGGTATTTCACTGTTACATTGTATATTACTGTACAGTGTAAAGTCCCATATACGGCAGTGGAGATACACAGGAGTATTGTATTAAGCCTTTTGTGGCTCCAGGGGGAGCTGTGTCAAATCTAATAAAGTGACTCACCTGATGTCACAAGTCAAAGTCTGCTACGGCTGAAGACCACACACACACACACACACACACCTATACACACACACACACACACAAAAGGCACAGTGTAGTGTTACCAGACCTCTGTCTCCAGCTGCTACTAAACTTCACCTGTTACCAGCATGACACAACTTAATCTAAACTCTTGGCAGTCAAGTTGCACTGTGGTTAAAGCGGGTACCTACATCTGACAGGGAAGAGGAATGCATAAAATAATAAACAATGGAACAATAATATGTACAGTCTGTGAAATGTTCTCGCCACGCTGATCCTGCTTAGTGCTATTCTGTCTTTTATAAAATCGACTGTATATAACATCACACCAGATATAAAAGCCATTAAATACAGAAACACAACTGCAAGCACACATGGCCTTGATATAGGCAAAAACACTTCAGAGTACCAGAGTTATCCATTACGCATTGTTTACCTCTCATCTGAAGCAATGTATCCACGAGAAAGGTGAAGAATAGCTGCGGGGCATTTACTGCTCATTTATAAAACAAAACCTATCCACTTGAAAAGCCTCGACTGGATTCAGCTCACCTCCACCCAAACTCTCACTCACTCACTTTGACAAACATATATACATCAAATTCTGTCCTGTACTTCTGCAGGTTAGATAACCGAGGTGACGCGATGACTTTAAAAAGTCATGAACTGCATGCAGGTCTGTGACTCCATCTGTGTTTTCCTCTGTTTATGCTGCACAAAGAGTTGGCAAAGAGTTGACCTGCAATCGAAGTGTCCACCTTGTTGAGCAAAAACCCTAATTTGTGTGCACGGAGCCGTCAAAGAGTCCGTGTCACCTGCTGCGTCGTAGGGCGCCATATTAGTCGCTTCGGACAACTAAAGAGCTCGGATTATGACACTCTTTTCCCCTCAAAGAAGTGCTAAGGTTGGACCTTCAGAATATTAGTCCTGCTATCTGCGTGTGGGGATACAAAGGGCGACACCAGGGGGAGGCTGAAGGGCTGACGCTCGTCCGTTTTGGAGTCTCATCCTTCTGCTGCTCTCTCACCTTAACTCCGGGATTGATAAGACGTCTGCTCTTGCAGCTGTGCTGCTCCGGAGCGTTGCACAGTGATAACAGACCAGCGAGACGTCAAGCTGTTATCGCCAAGATGCTGACATTCACCTCATATACTTGGTAACATGTGCCCAAAAGGTACAGTGCTCTCGCTGGGAGAGCTGCAGGAGACCGGGGAGGCGAAGGCAGAAAGACGAAAGACGGCGCACACTGACAACTGAACATAAAATGCAGCCACAGCCAAGAAATACATCTACCTAAGCAGGGATTTCTGTTTTGACTACGCCATAAAATGATAGTACCATAAGTATCGCTTCCTCCACCTCTACTTATTCTTGTTGTCTGCCGGTGTGACGGCGAACAGCAACCCTGTCTAGGAGCAGGTCCTATTTGCAACTTATTCTGTAGAGAGATGGACTCAACTTAAGTTCGGGTTAAAATAAATAAGTTAGACCCTGGTTAATGTGTACCATACATCCACTGTTGGACCAAGTTCTACCAACACGTGCCATCGGCAGACAGAGACGGAGCGAGGACAAAATAGACACATTCAAGCCAGTCAGTCCTTTCTGTTTGAAACACAACGTGAGTGGGACAGAACCTGTGGAGAGACAATGTGTTTAGAGACACTTTGTTCTTCAGAATTAAATTAGCTTTACATTAAAAAGGGGTTTGTACTTCATAAGCGGCGGAAATAAAAGGAAAGGATGTACCTTATCTCTGCCTGTACTCTCGCTTGCTTTCATTACCGAGGTAATTTGCATTTTAATTTGGAGCTTGAACCTGGGCTTAATAGAATTAAACTGAGAGACATATTGACATGGTTTTCTGACCCTTTTAACGCCTGCTAGTAGCGAAGGGGCAGACTCACTCGAGTCATAGCGAGGCGCGCGGTTGACCCCTGTTGAGATAAGCCTTACTGGCAAACACGGGCTCCGTAAATGTCAATCATTGCCATCATTTTCAACAAACTCGGCGCAGAAGCTTTGCATCAACTTGTAAAGCTGTTTTAATGAGAAATCAAATATCAGGTAGATATTTGGATGTAGCTTCCATGAAAAAATATTGCTTCTTTGATGTAGAATAGTGGAAGACCAAGCACTGTGGAGTCTTGGCTTTTCCTCCTCTATGCACGGCAAGGTTGCAGTTTGTTTGGCCATAATAACTCCCAGGCCTGTATCTGTAAAATTGGAAGTAGGCTTGTCAGACATTTGAGTGTTTACAGCAGCTTTGAATTTCCTATTCAGGTCAATATTAGGTTAGGCTATGGGGGAAATAGCTTGAGAGAGGGAAGTGCTATGAAGCATGAACAGCCGAGCCGTCAACCTAGGAGAACAAGAACCAGACAGAATGAAGTTTGGCGTTTTATAATTAGAGATGAGGGGCTGCGGTGGCAAACAATGCGTTTCAACCCACACACGTCTGCGTCTTCCAATCTATGTACGAGAGCAGGAGTGATGCTCGCCACAGATAATAACAGCACAAATCCGCCGCAGTACTTAATTATTCATTTTATTATATGATCAGTTTCACTGCTTAGACAAGTGAAACGTGTCTAACAGGAGCCATATTGCTCCTAATTCTGATGTCTTATTGGCTCTTTGTCGGCCCCTTCCTCCATCCGTGCCAGTGAGTCATCTAGTCACGGATAGATAACTATGAACACCATGTTCCTCCAACAGCAGTCAGCCTTGACCTTTAGAACGGTATAATAAAGGTATAATTGACGTCAAAAAGGCTGTTGATTTTCCGAAATAGGAAAATCTGGAAGAAAAGGTCTAAATAAAACACACGTTCATAGATAGTTTACAGCGTTGCCCAGCAATGCATGCACAAGGCAACTAAGGTCAAATCCACACATAATTGCTATATGTGCTCAACAGATAACAGATAACGTCTCTTGCACCCATTATTACAGGCCTCACTGCAGGACATACACTGAGGATCAGTGTCTTCTGCTTGTCTCATTCTGTGGAGAACACATCCACCACCACATCGGGCACTATGAGGACTTTTAGTTCACAAACCCCAACTTGGAAAACGAGGGTCACAGGGAGCAGTATCTCTGCTAGCAGGCTGCACAGGTAAGTTGATTGCTTCATTAGTGGCTGGTCTGTAGCACAGCTTGTTAGCAGCAAGTCAGCGGCATCACAACCCCGCTGTTTCCCTTGCTTCCGTATCACTGCTGTAGTTGTCATTTTATTAAAAAAAAAATCACTTCTGTAGCCTCTTCCCATCATCCAGCAGTTTGCTTTGCACGCAGTATGAAAGTGTGCAAACCATCTGTGCTGCAGAGCCAACCTGTGGCAGCAGCACTAAAATAATGGTGCATACTGAGCGTATAATATAATAAAGCTTGCTGCATCTCTCTAAACAAAAAAATACTAATATGCTCAACGAGTGTGTTTTGTCGTCTGCCATTGTGGAAAATAAATGAAACTGCAGCATCTTGGCATTCATCATCCTCTGACTGACACTTTAATTAGGATACATAGAGGTTTCCAGGGTGGCCACAGCTAATTCAAGCCTCCCCCTGCTGCTTTCTGCACTATTGATAATTTTAGCAGTTATGACCTTTTTTCCAGCACACCTGTCCTGTATAATCACTGTAGTTCACAGATCTGTTCAGAAGCAGAAGAGACGTTATTGCATTTGTATCATTCTGTATAAAGCTTCATTTTTTTCCTTTCGCCATAGAAAGACAAACATCACCAATACCATTGCATTATACATAGGGATGTTTGATGTTGTCTTTTTTACTGATAGCCTGAATTGTTTCAGGTGAACGAACAACAGTAAACAAAACAAAAAGTATCTCAAAAACTACACATCACATCTCTCATATCTTGCCATTTTGAGTTAGAGGCGAAGTTGCTGAAGAGTTTGATGTGCATGTTGTGTAAAAATTGTGTCATTAAAAAAGTAAAAAAAACATTCCGATATTACATTTGAATGCCAGTATTGGCCGATAATATCGGACATCTGTAATTATACAGTATCCACCACGTTGTCTTATCATTCTTATTTTCCATAAGTCACAAACGCATGTTTCAAGCTTTAAGACTGCTGCCATAAGAGGAGCATGATTAGTCATAGCAGAGGTGTTGCAGTGGCACTGTGCTGCCGGCATCACTTGGGAGAAAGGCTTATTAATTCAGAGAGACAAACTGTGCAGTTCATTTGATCTCCTCCTCAGTGCGTGAAATAAAGTGATGTATTTAGTAATATGGTCTGCTTGACACTTCATCAAACAGTTTGCCGACAAAAACCCTCAAGTCTCTCACATTCATGCAGCCCTACTTGCACGCGCACATCCGTGTCTAATAAGATAAAGCTACTCATTTATCCTGGACTAGTATTTACATAGGTGTGACTCCCCCTCCCCCCTGCCCCCTAAAAGATTCAAACAAACTGCTTGAATGAATAAATGAATGAATGACTTACAGTTTTTAAAATCTCTAAATCTTTTAATTAACAAAACTGCAAAAGGTTTCTCGCCTCTCAAGTGTAATGATTTTCTGGTTTGTAATCTGATTTCTCTGGTTTTAAATGGAGCCGCACATGTCCGATGAGTAAATCCCCCTCGGGTTGTCGGGAACTTCTTCTTTCATTTACTCATGAAACATATAAAATGTGGGAATATGTGTTTGTGTTGTGTTTCGTTCTTGTTTGCGAGGTAAATAGCGGCACAAATAATGGCAATGATAACCGGCGCCCACACCTACCAATGGGAGCTGACATTGTTTACCAAGTAATTGTTCAAACAAAAAAAACGAGGGAGTAGAGGGATGACCCAGTGAGGACAAAACCAACTCATTTGTCTCACCAGAGTGGTCTCCACAAATTAACTAAGCTCCCGTTGTACCAGTGCAGCACTGCTGTGTAAGGATGACTGCTGGACTCTGTGCCTCCAACATTTAAGTATGGAAATGAGATCAAGTGTAATTAATAATGTGTTATTCTGCTCTTTTCTACGATCTGGCAGACAGGCACTGTTCAGAGACAGACAATGAAAATATCCCAAATATCCACATTAACTCTTGAGTTTGAAAGCATCATTCGAAATGATTTTAAAGCACGTTATCGACATCAAAGCCTGAATCCTGCGACTCTTGAAATAAGTTTTTTTTTTTTTTACAGCCTGAGTTTCATAGTTTCACAGAGTTATTTACGTCTAAGCTGGATCATCACAGTGGGCCTCTCCTGCCTCTATGCCAGAGAGCTCTGGCTATAAAACATCTCCAAACTAGTGGATCCTGACATGATTTCAAATGGTCCTCTCACTCTCTCTGGCTGCTGCCGGCCGGAGCGCGGGCAGTTTAGAATGTGAATGTATCGTTGTGTTTGTTTTGTCCGGGGAGGAAATGCATGCACTCGCTGAGTATGATCTGAAGGAAAGCAGATTGTGACGGGCGCAGCCCAGATCTATAATTGGAATCTGTTCTTGGATGTGGGGACTTTTCAAATGCCTTCCCTCCAAGAACCCTTTCTCTCCCTGATGGGAAAGCAGCGAGTGGCCGCATCTCCTTACATTTCCAGCATTCCACACTCTCCATAGAAGACTACACTGTTGTTTAAATACAGGAATGACGCAATGGCTCCAAGTTATACCACAAAAAGCTCCAAGTTTTAAGGCGGAAGATATGAATCTTACCCTAATGTGTACTACGGTTTTATGTGTGCCAAGTGACTATTATGTTTTTGCAATGTGAAAACATGCAGCCCACTTATTGTGCAAAAGCCTTGGCTGGATATCATTAACGCTTACAATTCCTTGCTTTTGTGCTCTCGAGTCCTGTGTTCCCATTGATTGGCCCATTATTGGAGACACCGGCATGGAGCAGCCTGTGGTGCTAATGGCATGCTCTCTCATTCACACAGACACTGAGCAATGGAAGACCATTACGACATGCAATGCCTGCCACTGCAGCCACTGATCCCACATCCATCCTCACCGGTCGACCAGTAATTGTTGTTGTTGAGGGAAAATGAAAAGGCTTGTTAACATTTTGGGAAGAGGGTCTCTGCACCGGGTGTAAACTGTTTTAAAAAGCAGCAATGCTCGTGATAAATATCTCAAATATGGTCACTATGACGAATGGACCTCAGCGGGCGAACGAGCCTGATGGACTGCCCCTCTCCAGTGCATTTCATTGTAATGGCAGAAACCAAGGCTGACATTTATCACCTCGGCGGGAATAAAAAGTCGGGGTCTCTGAAGTGCCTTCCTGCTCTCTAATCTGTTTGGATTCTGAGTGACGTCACACAACAAGGCTGCAGAAGTGAGGTGGAGACAAATACAGACAGAACATATAAATAATATGATGAGGGGTAGATAGGGAAGATGATTATTAGGAGGAAGGCAGGACGGGTTCGATGAGGGACCGGTGATTTCAATTTCTTACTCTTCCATATTTTTTAAGTGACACTTCATGTGAGCAGATGTGTAGATGTATTGGAAAGACTGGCGTTTTATACCAGCTTCTCATTTTGTTCTGCCTCGACTGGGTTGCGTGTTTTGCTTATTGCTTCTTTATTTGCAGCTTTGGCCTTCACTGGAGAGAATTATATATGTGCACGTCTGCGACTGGAAGGTCGTTTTAAAATTCATCAGCTGTGCTGGAAAGTTTCTTTGTGCTCGCCCTCACGCTCAGTTTTAGAGGTGTCTGTCTGAACATGGTTTTGTGACATCACAGCTCCGATGTGGTGTGAGACTACAGGGACGTAGTGATACACATTCATAGATCCTAGATGAGTAAGGGAGCAGGAGCCAATGCAATTTTTTTAGACTTTTAACTATATACAAAATGCAAAATTATTATTATTATTATTGTTTGATGTGTGTTTGGGGCATTTAATTAATTAATTGATCAAACAATTTGCATTTTCCAGATTCACTCATCACGTTTGCCTCATAGGTAATCATCAATCTGTACAGGGTGCAACATCCTCTGACCTCCACCCCTTCCCGCAAGGATGAGCTGGCAAAACCTCCGTTTCAAACATATAAACTTACTTTAAACTTTTTAGTGCTCTCTGGTGGTCACATTATGAAATATACGAAAGCAAATAGAGACACTTTCTGTTCCGACTTTTCCCCTTTCATGTAAAGTATACAGTATCGGTATTGTATCCATGGTAGCCTAGCGATTGGCCATGTTGTTGTCAAGGTCAGGCTGTCACACAGCTGTTGTGCGCATCCATTTAATAACAGAAAACAGTGTTAGTTTGTGTTATTCTATGCAGGGGACAGTAATCCGATGTATCTGTGAATAACATAGACAGAGCACTGAGTGGCTTGATACTGAGTGGCAGAAGCACTTCCTTGTCCATATGCCCATTTACTGCTGTTACATATAAAGCCAGCGAGTGGCCAGTGACAGCGATGGAAAGGCTGTCAGAAGATAAAGGCACAAACCCTCTCCCGCAACACTATTTATAGCTGAGCGTGTGCAGATGTCAATAATTTATGCTGACACATGTATAAACCGCTGTCACATTAATAATTGTGTTGCTAAAATCGTCACGGAAAAGGCATGCAGAGCAAAATGTTGGTGGCAGTGAACACGTTACGCTTTTCGCGAGGGCAAATCATGCAGTGTTGTGATAATCAATAGAAGAATGGGACTAATAAAAGCCAGACTCCCAAACAATTCAGACGATTATAAATGAAACTACTTACTTTGGTGAATTATTTTAATTACACTTAATGAATCTGATGACAACCAGTGGGATGCAAGCTGTGCATCAATGGCAAATTCTTATACAGACATTTAGATGCCAGAGCAGATACTCAGTCCATCTTCTCTGAATCAGCTTGGTGCTCTACGTGTCCCGATTGACAATAGGCACATAAGGAAAAGCATTGCAATCAATACTTCCTGCTCTAATTGAAGTGCTTTTTATCTTGCTGCACTTGCGATATAGTTTGTGTGTGTGTGTGTGTGTGTGTGTGTGTTTGTGGACCACTTGTACATTCATCCACATAGCTGTCCGCTTCTCTTTGTCTGACCTGTCCTGCCTTTGAACTCGCTCAGCCTGTGGAAACGCCCGCCTCTTTTATCAATATTTATGCCAGACACAAATTTGGACCCAGGTCACGGGGCTCTGCGCTACTACAGTCAACAGCAGGCAACTCATGGATCACATCGCAGACATATCCCCCAGTAATTCCTTTAACGCCCTCGACTGAGACATTATTATTAAATACTTTCAATCAATTATTCGTTTCTGCGTGTCTTTGATTTCCCCCGGGAGTACTGTGTGTGTCGTGCAGGGATAACAATGTGTAAAACAGTCAGAAGTTGGTGAATGCATCCCCGGTGACTCGGGAGCATTTTGATTTTCACAGTAAGAGACGCAATCTGTTGCAGTGTCTCAAAACCAAATAAAAAAAAAATCAATATGGGGAGACACTGCAAATGTGAGAAAGGACAGTGTTAACAATTAATTTAACGTGCAAAGCCCACCGAGAGAATAGAAATCTCAAGACATTTGAACACACAAATGTCAGCCGCAATGAAAACAATGGGCTCATAAATAAGGACTGAAGAATTAGACTGGAATCTGCCTACGAGTTCAGTCTTTAATGACTAATCAGTAAAAGCATTAAGATTTGAAACTTCACCTTGCGTCTCTTTGCTTGTGTCCCGGTGAGGCCTGCAGCAGGAATGGGAATATTCACTATAAATTCTAATAAGGCTGACAGCACCGCATTTCACGCAGGCGTCACTGTAGATGTTCTGTTCGACGATCACAACTTTGGTGGCTAAGTCTTCAAAGGCCTCGGAGGCAGCTGCATAGCAAATATTAAGTCTGGCAACCAGGAAACGTCGTCTGAGGCTATGCTTATGTGTGGTAATCTTCCAGACTTTCAAGTGCAATCACTCTCCTCTGGAAAGTCCTGCTCTTCATTTGACACGGGATGTTACTCTGGACCAGCGGCTAATTATGTTTGCCCACTGATTACCATTTGAAGGAAATGCTATCCTCGACAGCCAGGGCAATAGTCACATCACAGTAGAACACAAGAGGTTGCCCAACTTTTTGCCGTTCAATGGTTTCTATATTGGTAATGAATTGCTGTCTGTGTGTATATTTACACACAGACTCACATGAAAGCAATGTTAAGATACCAGCAGTGAATATAGGTCTGCTGCATCTACAAGAACTGCACAAGAAATTAACATTTTATTAAAAATTGTATTGTTTCTTCTTTCTTATGCCATTCTTTATTACAAGCCACAAAGGTTCATTTGTAAACATCTACAGTTACACTATATTAAACTGCAGCAGCAGCACTGCAATGTTAAAAGCTATACATCAACTGCTGTTGTTAAATTAAAAAAATAAAAACCAAATAATATTTAACTTTTATTTAATATATGTTTTCATTAAGATGTGACAGAATGTAAAATTTTAATTTAGCCTACAACTATAGTTTCGAGTATACATGTAGGTTTCCAAAAGAAATAAGCATTTTTTTCCATGTTATTTTTTGCCTTATTTATAATTTATTACAGTGACATTGGGTGAAAGGATGGAGCTAATTAGCACTGTCAAGATGAGGAACATCGGGACAATAACATTATGAACACAGGTCACGGGACAAATAATTGTATATCTACAATTTGCAACAGCAGTAATTATTCTGTGCAATAAAAATATCCACGTGTTTTAGGAGAGCCAAAAGATCAGCTTCACGTTTCAGACTGGACAAGACAGCATGCAATTACACACACTAATTGCGGGTCTTGACATAGTTTTATGTGTAGTTGTTGGGCTCTGTCCATTGTTCCTTGTGGTCCATTGTTTTCCAGAGTTATAATGGTACTCACTGTTTAAAGAGAAGACCGGCTAAATGCAAATTCTGTAATATCTTTTGTTTCTCCAGCAAGTGGTAGCTTCAATCTCCATTGCCGTCTATAATTTTCTATTATAATATCATGCAAAAACAGATATTAGGAATTAGCTTGTGAATAAGTTTGTTAAGTTTACAATTTTCGTTTTTAGGGACATGAGTGACAAAGCACCACACTACTCAATAAAAACTGTGCTGCACAAGGCAAAAAAAATAAAAAAAAAATAAATCAAGAACTGGCTGCATTAGTTTCAAGGCAGCTCAGTGATGCATGAAATAATGTCCTGTGGCATGTTGCTAAGACCCATCCCCAATGAGAACAAGCACTGAAATAGCCACTGAGCTCCAGCGTTCAGCTGGAAGACTGAGCTGCAACTCACATCTCCGCGCTCCTTCATCTCACGCCATCGTGCAAATGTCTCTTTCATGCACCCCTTTTTACATTTGTTACGTAACGCATCTGTACAATGCTTCATTCCAGCTTCATTCCTTCACTAACTCGTATTCTTCTGCTGCTCTCAACCCACCTGCTGTCCATTGCTAATTGCTGATGCAGGTTGATGAAGGTTACACAGAGCGAACCACACTGTCCTGGGGTGACAGGTTTAGTCTGGCGCAGGTACAAACATGGTATATAAATGCCCCCACTGAATTGTTATGATACTCTGCTATTTATACATAGCCCACAGTATTATAAATGCCCTTATTATGAGATCTGTGCCCACCGGTTTCTAACCAACTATGACAAAGAGCTGCACTTGTCACTACGCTGCCTGTTCAGTGTGCGACAAAGAGCGGCACGTACATTATGGTGTGAACCCCCGGCACTTCATTCAAAGGCATATGCTCAGGTTCTTATCATCTGGGAGTCTGGGTTTTTTTTATGTCACCATAATTGAGAGGAACTTTCTCAGCCAGTGACAAGGAAACCCGACCACACACACAACCCCCATCGAGCATACCCATACAATCATGTATGGTATTTTATGTTTATCCCCAGTACACTTAACTTTAAATTACTACAATGCCAATTTGATGTAACTGACTTCTCACAGCCACATAATATATTACAACCCCATAATATAGTACAATGGATTATGACTATCTTTCACGTTAGGTACCAGATTCGGAGGCATAAACACATGGTCATTTCATTTCTTTATTAAAACTATTGGTAAAGACCAAATGAGGCCACTGATAAAAACCTACAATGAAACGTATAACATGAATACATGAGTAGTCTTTGATGAAAGTTTGACAGGTGATACTATAGATAAGAATAACATGTGTTGACTTTGGCTTTGTTTTGTTCCCCGCTACAGCACCTGCACACTGTATGGTTTCTATGGAAACTATAATCAGGCGGAAGAAAAAAAAAAAAAGGAGACCCGTCCATTGAGATCCTTTTTGTTATCTCTTAGCTGGAGAAGACGAGCCCTAGGCAGCAATTAAATTGTAAATGTAGCTCGGCCCGGGAGGAACGAGGCTGAGTATGCGGTTTGAACTCTACACCGACAATTGACATGTGAGGGATGAGCGTGTTTAAACAAATTTAAACCCAGCTGACAGCGTTTCAAAACAGTTCTCCTCTGTTGTACTTCACCACCTCAGGCGTGTGCGCGCGAGCTGCAGGATGGGGGTCCGTGTTTGAACTCGGTTCTTCAAACCGGTGAGACACCAATGCGGGGGTCTGTCTGCTCAAAGAGGAAAGGGCTCAAATACATATTAAACACAGCCCTGAAGAACACTATGTTAATGTCAGGTGTTCCCCACGGTGCAGCTGTGTCAGGAGCATCTGGCTCGTTTCAGGGAAGAGGGGCGACATTTTTTTTTTTTTTTAACATGCAGTGTGACACAATGGCACAAATTATAAAGGCGATTTATATCTGCTTTTTATAAAAATCAAGTATGAAAAGACGTGACAGTGACACGATTACTGTTACTGCAGTACAGATGCTAATGACTGGCAGAAAGAGGAGGAGAAGAGAAGAGCACTGTCTAATTGCCAGTATTAATGTTTGTGTCAATGTATTTCAAATAAAACACTGACATGTATAAGCTGTGAAAGTGGACTGTGCATTTCTTTACACTGATTGACGGCTGATTAAAAGGTGAAAATTTGCAAATGAAAACATTCATTAACCTGTAATATACAGTAAAATATGACATTTTCATATTTCATATTTCTTTGTCTCTGCCATCATTTGGCTTCTTTATTTTTTTTTACTCTTGTTGACCAACAGTCAAAATCTAAAGGGTGTGTCAACCATGGAACACTGACAGTCACTGAATAATTCGGATTATTATGAGTAAAATTTATAATTTTTATTATTTTAATAATAAATTAAATTATAATGTATTATTATTTATTGATTCTCAATATTTACAGGTTAAGGCGTTCAGATCTAACGTATGTGACTGTTTCTCTTCAACAGGAAAATATATTCACATCACGTCAATACCAAAAACAATGTGGACTCTATCGAGAGACGGGCAGCGGTCACAAGACGCCAGCACGAGATCATGAAGGTTAAAATGTTGTTGCTTGGCAAATGCAAAACAAAATCTGTGGGCCTTTGTCCGCTCCCTCTAATCCGTTATTAGTTGCTGTAATAAGGACGTCCCTGTGGAGGGAGAGGACTGCAGGCGTCACAAGAGAGCACACAGACAAGCTCTCTGCAAAACCTCCAATCGTTTGTCTTCGGCAGACAACTCGCCCTGATTAATCAACTGATAGGGACATGGCAAAATGACAGTGACATGATGAAACTGCGCTCAGTTTTTTATCAAAAAGGTTTTTTTTTAAAGAATTGTTTTCTCTCTCTCTCTCCCTCTCTCTCTCTCTCTCTCTTGATTACAGCCACAGTCAGCAATCCACAGCTTGGAGACAAAACAAAGCGATTCTTAATTTCCAGCAGTTACAAATGCCAGAACCCCAGGCGCATGGAGGAGGCAGATAAAGTTGTTATTGGCAAATGTCCTTGGTGCAAGCAGAGTGAGCACTCAGTAATCCTACTGTTTTATTAGTCTCCCGGGACCCTGGGACTCTGCGTTACTATCACAGGCTGGTCCCATGTAGATAACACCACTTCCATTCACCCTCACATCTCTACTCATAGCCAAATTGACTGCAATTATCAGGACTCGGGAGCTTATTATTGCCCTCTTTTATTTACACACATCCTCGCGCACACGCCCTAAAGTTCTTAATGGTGCGAGATGCCGGACGTTGCCGAGCACGTCTTAATTCTCCATTAAATCCTCTGGAAGAGCTGCACTGATCTCATCTACTTTCCTCCAAGCCTTAATTGACCACGAAGCAATCAGGTATTGCGCAGTTTGCTTTTTCACATCACTGTAGACCAATCAAGAAACTAACACAGACCACGTTCTGATTGGTTTTAAAGATGACTCAGTGTTAAAGTTATTAAAATATTAATACTGATATCAGTGTAAGATTCAGAGGGACTGTGTTCGGAGTTTACCTTTTACTTCAGCTCCTAAAGCTGCTTTAAAACCAGACAAATAAGGGTCAGTGAACTCAGCGTCACGCATATGGGACAGAGGGTAAAGAAATGACAGTGTTGTCCTAAAGCAGAGGCAGACCGCTGAGGGGAAAGGCCCAACAGGTGAGACCACGACCCTCTCTATTAAAAGGATGTCACCTGTGGTCATCTGCTGGAGGTGAGGCCTCTGACCGCGCTCCCACTGAAAATCTGGAAATATGAAGTGGCCTGTCAGTAGACTCAAGCCTTAGAGGGCACCAGGAAACAGGTGAGGGGAAATAATAAAACGTGTCATGTCTGACACTGAATGTGTCAAAGCATCTCCAGTCTCATTTGCAGTCTGAGCTCCCACTGGCTTTTCGTCGCATTCATCCGAGTGTGGCTGCTGAGAGGCCAAATAAAAACGTGGCTCGTCTATATGGGTAAACTGACACAGTGAACCATAAAACTACATTACTGCATATACTCATAAACACTTCCACCCGTGAATGTTATCACCATATAGAAATGCTGTGGTTAGATAGCCATCAGTTATATAAAAGACAAATATAGAAATTTCATATATCAACTTTAGCATGAATAGCAGACAGTACAATCATTAGCAATCCTGAAACATCTCAGGAGCGTTATGACATTTCACTGGCTGGAGGCTGACTGTAGGGAGCAACATGGATCCCCAACCACGCACCCCGAAAAAAGTTTTATTTTAGCCACATCTTAATAATTGGATATACATCAGAGACGTTTCACTGAATTAGGATAGGTTTTAATGAAACGGCATGCATTCATACATTATTGAACAAAGATCCGCCTGAAACGTTGTGCCTCAAGTTCGCCCTGGGCAGCGTTACTCTGGCTGACCTTTTGAAAATTTAATCTCTGATTGCCTTGAATGGGAAAAATGATGAAAACAGTGCATTGGTCTAATATGGCGCTCGCATTTTAACTCACGTCCTTATATGTGGTGTACTGGAATGTGAAATACCACTTCTCGTTTTCCATATTGGTGTTTGGACCAAAAAGGCAATTTGAAAATGAGTCTTCTCCTACTGACCTTTGAGAGGGAAATATCGCCAAACGACTCAGTCACTATATAGTATGCATGCATGCAACATGCTGTTAGATATTTTACAAAGAAGTGGTCAAAAGACATATATTTCATTAATAGAACTTGGATATTAATTCAGGAATAGCCCACTCTCATGTGTTTTCCATTACCTGAATTCTGCATTCAATAGACACAATGGCAGAGGCGTGCGTGTCGAAATGAATTATTCAACCGGGTGTCTAAAAACTTGCGATCGTGCTGATACAACATGTGAAAGGACTTGCAGTAACTGTTTAAATATTCATGAAATTAAACAGAACATGCAGAGCGCGGGGTTGAGAGGAGGTTAAGCCTCATATGTGTCAGTCACACTTGTCTGGAGATATCTTCCTATAGGAGGCGCAAGTCACCACAGAAAACATTTCAAAGTAACACGTGTAGAGTAGATTGTGTATTTCTAATAAAAATAAATGCTGTACTGTGGGCATACAGAAACTGTTAATTGGCCAGTATGAACATAAATTGGACCATTCAGATATCCAAGAGATTCTCCCTATAGGTGTAATTAGATGTGCAGCTGCCAAAGCATCCCCTATAGAGAACCTGCCATGGGTAACGTTTCCTCCCAGTGGCTGCTTGAAGAAAGATAATTGGTGTAATGTTCATGCCCAGTGTTGTGAGCTAATTAAAGCTAGGGGCATTGGCCATCAGATCTCACAGGGCTCACTGCAGATGTCCACCGTCAACAAAATGTCCCAGAGTTTGTGGTTTTTTTTTATTTCTGATATGTTTATGTTTCTAATATGTTTATTCTATGTTTAACATTAATACATCTTACTTTTATTTATAAGTGTTATTCAATGTTGTGGGGGCAACTTTTAGGTCATTATTTAGTTTGCAAATGTTACCTCATTAATGCAGTTATTTTATTATCATTACTATTATTACTATTCTTAGTATTATTATTTACACAAAAGGTGTTACACGTCACACACTATTTTAACATATTAGCCTTTCTGCTGGTGGGCCTATGTAGTGGTCTTGAATGTTGCACAAATGGCTGCACAATTTGAGAAATGTATTAAAGCTACAGCTACCAAACAAGTACGTTTACATGGTGAAATAAAGACGGAAAGCCGTTGAACAAATATGCTGTTAACTAACGGACTAAAACCCAAACTTGGCAGACAATGCACAACACATACTCACACACCAAACGGGGATGGAAACTGGCAGCGTTACTAAAACAGACGAATAAAGACCAACCAATGAGCAACCTGCAGATTAATCTGCAGCAAATGGACCCATTCTGGCCACGCGATTAAAACACAATACCAGTGGCATTGCCCATTTTTGTTCTCTGCATCAGTACTGCTAGTAATTTACTCTGTGATATGATAATTGAATCTTGGGTACCCAGTCTGCTTGCTCCTGGCAAACCGCAAGTACATAAAACACACAACGTATTGTATTGCATATTATGATATATGAATATAGATACACTGAATCCATCCATGTGAATTACATTGATAAGCTATCATTTGAATAAATAGTCAAAAATAAAAGAAAACATGGGCACAGATTTGAACTCCGTGGGGGGTTTAATGAGGTCAAAGTTACCATGGAGGGACACATGATTTCATTTTGGCAGTTGGCCGCCACACAAACGCACTCACACCAATTCTGTTTTGGTCTCACACAATCTGAGCATGTTTTTTCTGTGAGACACACTGCAGCATTCACCAGCCTTTATCCCCACCACCTTTTCATTTGAGTTCCAGTGATCTGCGCGTGTGCATTTCAATTAAAAGCCCGGTGAAGCCACTCATCAGAGAGAATACGTTACGTTCCCCTCTCGCGAAAATTGAATAGTTATGACCAGCAAAAACAATAAGACGGCAAATGTCCAGTTAAACCTTGTTGGCAAATGTAGAAGGTTCAGCAAAATGGGTCGCTGGGCTTTAATTGCGGGAGAGTGATTATAGCCTTTATTTTTAAGCTTTTCACACAGAATGAAAATGAAACACCATTACACAGCCATGATTGGACCCTTTCAGTCATCAGCAGCATAATTGTCCACCAGTTCCTGATCTCTCAGCCGTGATGACTGAATTTAAATAAAAATCGCTGCACCTCCCACGTAGCGCCGCCCTACTGACGCTTCTCAAGTCTGACTGACTCTCCCTCCCAGATAAGTCCTTACCAGTCATACTTAATGGAGTGTACTGCATGTTGTGGCAAAACAAAACACACATTTCTATTGCTATATGAACACCAAGTCTTATCACAGGAACAATAGAGACGGTAAATAATAAAAGGGGGAAAGGGAACTTGCAAAGACAGGATGCTCACAGCGTCACTATTTATGGGCAGGTAAATCATTCTGTAATTTCTCCGCTGTAATTGTACATTTTTACACTCCTCATAAATCTTTCTGTCGGGAAAAATACAGCAGTGGTGCCAAAACCGAAAATAGCTCATATGGATATTTGTTTTATCGCTTAAGCATAAATTTTTTTATTTTTTTATTTTCTCTCTCTGTGTCCTCTCCTCCCCTCTGGCCCCGTCACCGTGGTGATGTTAAAGGGTTTGGGGAGACAGACATGGAGGTCTGATGCTGATATGGCATCGAGGTCAGCTGGAGCAGCTCAGTCTGATAGCAGGACTGATGAGGACAGCGGGCCGAGCACTGCAGCAATCTGGCCTCCTCCAGACGGCTCCCACGGACATCAGCAATGAGATCTCCTTTAGCGCCTGTTAAACTGTGTCTGAGAACGCAACCTCACTATTATGTCAATGTCAATTTCAGAGGCTTAACGCTGATTCATACAGACGCACAAATCCCAGATTAACCGCCAGGACGAGAGACCTCTTTCAGCAGCGGTAACTTTATGTCTCAACTGAGAGGCAATATGATTTTGTTTTGATAGAGACACGCGCAAATCCGGATACCTGTGTTGACATACACAGACTGGTGGTTTCAGCACAGAGACTCAATATACTGTCACGTCAATTTATTACGCTTCTCTCTTCTTATTTAACATGGGTTTCATAAACTAATCCTATTTTTTTTAAAAAAGAAAAAAAAAGCCTGGAACTAAAGCAGTGTCCTTCCTCAAAGATATCTGAGTCATTGTTGAAGTGAGTCTTCTGTGCTGCAGTGCCCCCCCCCCCCCCCCCCCCCCCCCTTTCCGGGGTTTTTTTAAAAAAAATTTTTAACAGACATGGAGGTCTGATGCTGATATGGCATCGAGGTCAGCTGGAGCAGCTCAGTCTGATAGCAGGACTGATGAGGACAGCGGGCCGAGCACTGCAGCAATCTGGCCTCCTCCAGACGGCTCCCACGGACATCAGCAATGAGATCTCCTTTAGCGCCTGTTAAACTGTGTCTGAGAACGCAACCTCACTATTATGTCAATGTCAATTTCAGAGGCTTAACGCTGATTCATACAGACGCACAAATCCCAGATTAACCGCCAGGACGAGAGACCTCTTTCAGCAGCAGTAACTTTATGTCTCAACTGAGAGGCAATATGATTTTGTGTTGATAGAGACACGCGCAAATCCGGATACCTGTGTTGACATACACAGACTGGTGGTTTCAGCACAGAGACTCAATGTACGTCTGTCACGTCAATTTATTTCGCTTTTCTCTTCTTATTTAACATGGGTTTCATAAACTAATCCTATTTTTTTAAAAAAAAAAGAAAAAAAAAGCCTGGAACTAAAGCAGTGTCCTTCCTCAAAGATATCTGAGTCATTGTTGAAGTGAGTCTTCTGTGCTGCAGTGCCCCCCTCCCACCCTGCCTTTGCAGTGTTTCTGTAAGAATAAGTATTAAGGCATTTGGGGGTGGGGGATAAAGGCGATGAGGGGGAGGGTGGGGGGGTGTTCAGCTGCAAGCCCTTGTGTGCCGCCCAGTGGTATCAGTCTCTTTTCACCAAAATAAACCACGCACACATGCTCAATTACGTTTTTAGGAATTAAGCAGGGGGAAAAAGCCAGAGCCTATTTATCAGCTTCTGTTGCAGCAGCATTTATATAATTCAATTTCACATTCTCAGTTTCATCGCTCTGAACACATCAGCTTTCCAAATCCCATTAAATCAAAGTTAAAGGCTGCTCTGATGCACAGTTTGGGATTAGTGACCCCGCGGCGTGACCTTCTCTCACTGATTACAGTTACAATACAGTGCTATGAATGCGTCAGGGCGGTGACGCACAGCTGGAGCTGTGGTTACACAGGTTCTGTGGCTGCATCGTAGGACCACACTCATGCCTGTTGCAGGAAACCGCGTCGCATCAACAAGCTGCAAACTCGCTGACAATGTGCATGTGTGTGTATGTGGAAATGGGTTGGTGGTGAGAGAAGTGTAAAGGGTGTGGCAGGGTGTGTGTGTGTGTGTGTGTGTGGGGGGGTATTTCCAGGAACTGAAGTTTGGTGAGTGAAAGGTTCCCCTTGACAGACTTCATCATCACAACATGCAGGTTAAACATCCGGCTTTGAACTCGTTCATTACAAATCTATGACGTGAAATCCCTGTATTATCAAGTCCTGCCTCTTCACAGTCACTGTCCTCTGCCCTCAGGGACTCGGAAGTGTTTTATTTTCACCTCCACCTCTGGTCTGTCGTGTTCAATAAAGATCATTTCCATTTTTTTTGTCGCGGCGGCTTCCTCACCTGATTCATCTGAAGGGCCCAGATTACTAACACTGATATTTACATCATCTCTGTCTGGAGAAAATCGTGCCAATCCTTGTAACAAAGAATATAAACACAGATGTTTAATAAACATGGCTGACTTGGCCGGATGTCCAAAGCCTCTCCAGACATCATGGGATTGCACTACTGGGTTTTTTTTTGTTGTTGTTTTTTTTAAACCAAGGAAAATAGCTTTTTGATGGAAGTCAAGGCAAAGCTGTTCAGGAATAAACAAACCAACCAAAACTAGCTGGGATGTTTTCGTCTTCAAATGCCGTCTAGCGTGAAAGGTTAATTCCCGTTATTGTCCAGACCTCATTTCCATGGGTTTTATTTCCACACAGACTGGGTCCAGAGCAGTATCAAATTTATTTGACTCTAATGATTCAAATAATAGAGGAAAAGCCCACTGATCTGTCATGACGGTAAAATGACTACAATGACGGGGTCAATTGAGCTTCTTTAAAATTTTTTTTTTTTAGACAAAAACCTTAACCCTTCGCTTGCTCCACTTTCCTGGAAATCCACCATTTTTGACAGAACTGTTTCTTATAGCGTCTCAGATCCAGTTACTCTAAGTTTATGACGCCACTGTGTGAGTTACACTGAATTATAACAATAGACGTAAAATATTCACTTATCTATTTTAATTAAGATACAAAGCCGATAAGTTCAGTAACATGATGAGTTCACTTTACGTGACTAAAATCAATTTTCTGCTCTGGTTTTCCTGCCACTCTCACCATGTGGCAACAGTAATGGGAACTGTACCCTCTTAATTTGCGGTTACACGATTACTTGATACAGAAAGTGGCTCAATTTACCCACTGGTTTGACAAGTTAGCCCATTTCCTCCAAAGAGCATGGAGGGTTTTCTCTGCAGCTGACAATAAGCAGTGCGTGTTTCATTCAGAGTATAATCTGATATAGCCAGGCCCTGTGGCAGTGTGGGTTCAGCTGTGGGAGATATATTGCTTTGGTCGTTTTAGTAAAAAGCAGCTCTCACATGTCCCTTTTCCAACAAAACTGGTGCTGGTAAACAGCCGTGAACTGATTACATGCATTTCCACTGAAAAAGCCAGGTGCCGGACCCAAAACCAGCTCCATAATAAAAATACTGATCCAAGGATCTGAACCAACTCAATAAAAAAATAATGGGTAATACTAATTAACAGTAGCGGAGTAGTAAAACAATCAGCTGCAGCTTCTAATCATATCTATTAAAACGAATCTGATTGATGAAGAGCTTTATGATCCCTTTGGACCCTGCTGCAACGTCAAAGATAGTTTGTGACACAAGAGCTACCACTCTGTAACACTGCTGCACAGTCACAACTGAACAGAGTGTTTAAAACAAACATTTATTTTGTAATTTCGCAGTTCGAATAAATCAGGAGCCAAACATGGAGCCAGTCATTGTTTTTGGCAACAGTTTCACTGGTATCCTATCAAGAAATTAAGCAAGAAAGCTTTTTGTTAGTGAACCATGACCCTGATGGCGATGATGGGCTCAACATCACAATGACTGTCAGTGATGAGCGATTGGCGATTCTCTCTTGCACGTCATCATTTCCTAAGAGGTGAGAGTGAGGGATTTCATTTCTTTGAAATTAATTTCAGATTTATTGTGACACCCTCTTCCTCTGATAAGAGTTCAAGAATGCGGTGTAAAATGTCTTGCCTGTTGGTGTATCACTGATGTTCATCTTCAAAGCTCAGATTGCTGAATCAAAGACAATGAAAGATGGACCCACTCGATAGCGTGGGACGTGCGCAGAGCTAATCCGCTGTGACAAAAACTATACTTAATATTTTCTGACGCGTATGTTGAAATGCACATTTTAACTTCTTTGCAGTTCAAAGACAGATTAAAGCAACGAAGCCACTGCCATTTGATTTAATGGGTTGACTTTGACTTTCTGCTTGAGGGGGCGAGCATGTGGCTTTTATAAACAGATGTGCAGTTGCAGAAAAACATCTCCGTATTGCACGCACTGCATAGAGCCAGCGAGAGCAGCAGCCATTCTGTCAACAGAGTGGGAAATTAACCCATAAGAAGCAGCTCAGCAAGCACAATTGGCACTAAGACATGGCATATTAGAGCATGTGCTGCAAGGTTATGGAGGTCTCGGTCTTGGCAAAGGCAGACCAGAATAAAACAAAGAAACATCCACACAAAAGAAAGAACTGGCAGAGATTCCAATACAGTGGAGGAAATGGCAAAAAATAAATAAAAAAATAAAGATGTGCGTAAAGCTGCTTAAGCTCAGTGGGGTACAATGGATGAAATGAGGAGTGAAAACAAAGACATTTATTTGGAAGTGAATGTCAAAGCAGGAAGTAAATTCATTGCACAAGCTGGAAAAAACACAGATATCCTTCACTGTTGCTCTACCTACTGTACCAACGCATGTACACCTGAAACCTAATGACGTATTATATCCCGACGCAGTCATTTCTTTCACTGTTTACTATCATGTGACTTTCTTTGGATGCTGACAGAGTCATTTCACACAAAGTATTGCCATGTTTTTGAAGGACTGAGTGGATGTTTCACTTCAGCCCAGGCCATCTGCTCCATTAATGATGTGATTGGCACTAAAACATACTTTCTGAAGGTCTGACTTTAAGCCGGCGAGGTCAGCAGACACATTCCACTAACTGTGATCACTGTTTCTCTACAATGCCGTTACTGAACTGCTGAGTGGAAAGATAAGAAGCTACAGGATGGGCTCTTTTAGTGGCTGTTTGCAGGAGCAGGTATACAGGCTGAGGGTATGAGATTTCCAGCACTTTGTGTTGAGCCTCCTCCATAACATGCCCGTCCTATCCTCTCCTACTCACTACTCACCTCTCTTTGTCGACTGTTATGAGACATTGCTATATTACTGTACACCAGAAAACATTATTTACAGCCATTTACTGAAATGTTTCATTTTCGTAATGGTTTTTGAGACGTATTGCATTTTAGTCGAAACATCATTGATGAGTCTGCATTTGTCAATTTCCATTATAGGACATAGGATGTTAAAATAAAAAAATATAAATATATTCAGTCAACACATAGATGTTTATGAGATTTCAGTTTTTCACTTCTACTTCCTCAGCAAAACTTGCCACTATTCATCATAAAGGGGACTAATGATTCACTGACTACCAATAAGTATATAATAACAAGACCTCCATCTATTTACTATAATACCCAGGTCATATTCCGTTACTGCACCATAACATTTTGCACCATGCTGGAGATGACATGTTGAAATACAGTACGGATTACAACGCTGAGGATTAGGCTTAACCTGCTAAGCCTGCCTAATCACCACATGTTTAACTGGATTGGTGAGTGTGTTCAGGTGAAGCTGTTTGCTAACATTACGTCCAATCCTATAAAAAGGAAAAACACCTGCAGCACATCTGGCCTGTGCAAGTTTCAACCACTATAGTGCTATGAGGTTCAGCAAAATCTGTCCATTCATCACTTGCCAGCTCACTTTTGTTTTTTGTCACCAGCTAAATTGCTAGAAGGCTTTGGATGAGCATGGTTTGGTTATGAGTTATTAAAAAGCAAAGGGGTTACAGGAGGCGTTGAGCAGCCGTCATTGTTCTTCTTCTCTGATTGTTTTGTGTGTTTGTTGTGGTGGACAGAAGGGACGCCACATGTGCACATTTTCCCACGTGGTAATAAACTATGATTTCAGATGTGTCACGAGACAGACATGTCTCTGTATCTGCAGAGCACTTGGACACATCAGTGAAAGTTACAGGCAGAGTCATTTTTGTGCTGGATCACAAATCGGTTGTGAGGGAAAAGTTCTGAACTGCTAAGACGACCCGTTGTAGCTCACTCTGAGCACAAATCTGTGTAGGGAATGGCTGTTATAGCCTTATACATCCACCCTGGAACCTTATTCTGGTGGTCAAATGTTGTTTCGAGGTCTCTGAATGACTGCAACAGCATTTCTGTCGAGATATATTTGGTCATGATATTAGGGCATATGTGTTCCAGCTCTCCCCGGCCTTATTCTTAGTGCACTGCAAGAGCACGGCGAGGATTTCACAGCCTCGCATTTTGTGGTACACTTGCAGGTGTATATCTATAATAATGCAATCACACCACCTCATGCTGCCAACGTCATCGGTCAAAGTCTGCGGGTTACCTCAATCATGTTTTTATTCGCTTTTCACACTGAAACAAAATCCTGTTTAACTCAGACTCTTCTATCACCATGTGATGCGATTCTGTGATGTGGAAAGACCAGGAGTGGTACAACTACATAAATATTTACCTTGGTGAAAATACTGGTGAAAAAAAAATATATATATATATATATATATAGCCATCTGAACAGCCATCTGTTCAATAATCATTTTGACAAATACTTCTCGTGGCAATCCAACACTGAAACAAAATCCTCTCTAACTCAGACTCTCTTATCACCATGTGATGCGATTCTGTGATGTGGAAAGACCAGGAGTGGTACAACTACATAAATATTTACCTTGGTGAAAATACTGGTGAAAAAAAAATATATATATATATATATATATAGCCATCTGAACAGCCATCTGTTCAATAATCATTTTGACAAATACTTCTCGTGGCAATCCAACAAGCAAATTCAAACAATCTGAGTAGAAGGACTGCGTGCAAAGGGAATTATGTTGTTGTCGGTCTCTTAGACTCACACTGGAAAAATGTCTCTGGAAAGTGACAAAGATGATGACAGGGAAGGCACATCACTCTCACACACTCACACACACACACGCACACACACACACACACACACACGGTCAGTCCAACAAAGGCAATCAACAACAGGCTTGGAGTAGAAAAAAAAATCCCAAACCAAATCAAATTACAGTCCAAAATGATGAAAAGGGAACAGGAAAAAAAATATGACAAAGCACACATGGTTGAAAAATGACAATCTGGCAATAAATAAAGTATTTCACTGATTATACAAAAAGGATAATAGCCAATTCAATTACTTGATGTGTTTTGTCAGGCCCCCGATCTGCTCATGGGCTCATGAAATAAACAAGGCAGCAAAGAATTACTCAAAATATTATTATGTAAATTAAAAGGAAGATATCTTGTCTTCCCTGTCTGTTTTTTTTATTATTATTATTAAAACTTTAGACTGGTTCTGGTTTTCATTTGAATGTAAAATTGCTTGCATGGCTTTTTCTCTTGTTGATGATCAAGGCCTTGGATATTGTGATGCATGTAATATGGTCATTATCCTACTTCTATCATCTTGACTAGTACTTCTTCTAAAAATATAATGAAGATTATGCAATTTCCATCCATGTATCAGTTACTAAGTCTCTTAATAGATGGGAGTTTCTGGTGGTGTGGAGCCTCATATACCAGATAGTGTTGATCCATTAGCTTTTTAATATCCGCTTTGGTGATGGAAGGGTGCATAACGCATTGTGACAGCTACGAAAGACAGTAAGCCCAATCCTTCTACGAGCAAATATTTATCTATGAAGGCTTTCCATTTTGATGGCGCAAACATTCAAAAATGATGACAAGCACTTGCTGTTTTCATCCTGAACAAAATATGATTTCGTGCTGGTTTAAATTCGTAGTGACCAGAAGGTAAGAAAGAGTAATGAGCAGGTACAACCGAAGCCCTCCACGTCATGTCTTAACACATTACTGACATAAAGAAATAAAGAACCACATTGAGAACCATCAGGTTTTGACTTGTGACCCGAGAGATGCTGCAGGCTTTATCCACAGACATTAGTTATTGGCCTTATTGGCCTGTTTGTGAAATTTCTGCTGTTCTGCATTTCAACTGTGTTATTATTGGGATAATCCAGAGGTTTTGGAGAGACTAGTACTAGAAAGAAGAGGTCTAGGATAATGAGACACGCCTGCATAAACTCCATTCAAAGATGACAGAGAGCTACAACCAAGCATCAACATAATCCTACAATCTGTCAGTCTTAAATTGGTGTGTCTTTTCTCACTGCATAAACATAATATGGACCAGATCCTAATACCTGATCCTTCTACTTGTTAAACTAATGTTACTTAGACGAGGACCTGAACTCCTCTTTGGACAGGGACTTGTGAGTCAGTGAATAACTTCAACACAGAGTCAATGGCTGTGACCTACGTTAAGATCCAGCTGCCTAAAAAGCACAACTACAACATGAAGCCAGAGAGCTCATCCAGTCTGACATGGCAGATATGCTGCATATCAAATGTGCAATGATGAACGGGGCATAGGGAATATTCTCATTGTAACAGGGAATGGAATGTCTGTGTTTCCAAAGCCTAAAAATAAATGGTCATATGTACGCCAGCTGGAAACTTGAAACCCAGATTAAAAACATTCCCCTAATACTATAAAATTAATTACATAAAATGAGTAGCTTAATAGTTTCCCCTCTCTCTGTGTACACAGCAGATGTGTTACTGCAGCTACACTGCAGAATCTGCTGAACAGATTTTTTTTGTTACCTCCTGCTTTTAGGTATTTATACGAGTGAACTGTGTTCCTCCTTTTCACATGTACAGTGTATTGTAACAAACTCGGTAAATTTGGTAAAACCTCTGGAGACACTAACAAGTATTCCAATATTGTCAAAGCCTAATGTGAACAAGGTTTACAAATGTTAGGACAAACCATAGCTTTACCTAAGTGTTGTATTGCACTGGAAACGAGCCGTGATGTTAATATGTCCACATGCACCATAGGCCCGGACAGGTTTGGTTCTTGTTTATTTGTAAGAGTGTGCAGGACAGGGGTCTTCAACGTTTTCCAGGCCAAGGACCCCCAAACTGACGGAGAGATGGAGCAGGGACCCCCTACTCATGTATAAAATTGTGTTTTATATTAAACTGGTCCTATAGTTCAAAACTTTCGCGACCCCCCTGCAGTACCTCTGCGGACCCCCTAGGGGTCGCGGACCCCCTGTTGAAGACCTCTGGTCTAGGATAATGAGACACGCCTGCATATACTCCATTCAAAGATGACAGATAGCTACAACCAAGCATCAACATAATCCTGTCATAATCTGTCAGTCTTAAATTGGTGTGTTTTTCTCACTGCATAAACATAATATGGACCAGATCCTAATACCTGATCCTTCTACTTGTTAAACTGATGTTACTGAGACGAGGACCTGAACTCCTCTTTGGACAGGGACTTGTGACTCAGTGAATAACTTCAACACAGAGTCAATGGCTGTGACCTATGTTAAGATCCAGCTGCCTAAAAAGCACAACTAAAACATGAAGCCAGAGAGCTCATCCAGTCTGACATGGCAGATATCCTGCATATCAAATGTGCAATGATGAACGGGGCATGGGGAATATTCTCATTGTAACCGGGAATGGAATGTCTGTGTTTCCAAAGCCTAAAAATAAATGGTCATATGTACGCCAGCTGGAAACTTGAAACCCAGATTAAAAACATTCCCCTAATACTATAAAATTAATTACATAAAATGAGTAGCTTAATAGTTTCCCCTCTCTCTGTGTACACAGCAGATGTGTTACTGCAGCTACACTGCAGAATCTGCTGAACAGATTTTTTTTGTTACCTCCTGCTTTTAGGTATTTATACGAGTGAACTGTGTTCCTCCTTTTCACATGTACAGTGTATTGTAACAAACTCGGTAAATTTGGTAAAACCTCTGGAGACACTAACAAGTATTCCAATATTGTCAAAGCCTAATGTGAACAAGGTTTACAAATGTTAGGACAAACCTTAGCTTTACCTAAGTGTTGTATTGCACTGGAAACCAGCCGTGATGTTAATATGTCCACATGCACCATAGGCCCGGACAGGTTTGGTTCTTGTTTATTTGTAAGAGTGTGCAGGATAGACGAGGAGGGAAGAGTGAGACCCAGGAGCACTGACATATACACTCTGCTGTGTGTTCCATACAGCGAGACACAACACACTATAGGGGCTTTTTGCACCATTAAACATGATTAAACATCGGCCTTCAGTGTTGTTGGGAAATTACACGACACATGAAAAATGTGTTCATTCATCACTTGCAACATGATATTCCATGCACCGCAGAGGACTTAAATTATTTTGTGCATTGCACTGCAGGCTTTGGAACAGTCAGGATTCAATAACTTTGCCTCAACTAAACTAAACAAGCCTCAAAGCCGACTCAAATGATTTGACCTTAAGCAAAGGACTTGAACAGTGCATGGATATAAAGTGTTTTTCCGCAGTGTTATCCTCCAGGTACTGAGAGTGAAACCTAATGGATTTGTGTTTTTCTATACTGGTATTTTGGGTGCATGGCAGCTGCCAGGCAGGGTGGCACTGTTTGCCACCTACTGTCTATGTTTTGTCTAGACAGCTCTGGCGCTCAGCCCAGAGATGCTCAACACAACCAGTGCAGTGTTGGTTTGGGCTCTGGGGGAAGTGACTGATTGAGCGCAGGTTGTATTTATACTCCACCACAGCACATACAGGAGCTGATGTTTCAGTAACTTTAAGGCAAAGACAAACCTGAAGCACTTTTTTTTTCCATTACTGATGCCAGCGCCACATTTCCAAAACAAAAACAAATCAATTTCAGTGACTTAGATTTTTTTAAGACACAAGACAAAAACGGATCTTTGAAATGTCACATCTGTAACAGCGTATAAGAACATATGTGATGTCACACATCACAAAGTGAGAACTAGTCAACTACAAAATGCTGCCTTCCTGTTTTAGTTGTATCACCCAGTGTTGTTAATTTAAATATATGTTTAGAATTACCAACTTGATAATTAAAGATAAACTTATTCTCATTCCCGCACCACACACACACACACACACACACACACACACACACCTTGACCAAGATCTCACTGAGAGATCACCGAAAACAGCCAGAATTCTACTCTCTGATTCCAGTTCATCACTTTTGCGCTCGTCACTTCTTTGTTGACGCGTGCTGCTTCTCTTTATTCTTCTGTAAATGCGTTTACACAAAATCATGTTGATGGCTTGGAAGCTTCACACGTCAGACGCTCTAATGGATCGTGACTGGTGATGGCAAGGCAAGAACAAAAGGCAGGAATTAGCATAGCACTGGCGCCGCTGTAAACTGATTTCATGATGCCCAGCTGCTGCCTGCTATGTGTGTACACCTGTCCAGTCAAAGTCACATGCGTGGTGTAAGCCGCAGTGGCAGCCCGTGGCTCGGTGCCCTCTAAATGTGCCTAGTTATCACCCGGTTTGTGTTGAGCTGACAGGGAAGACACACTGACCAGATGGTCAGGGCCCCCGAATCAGGGCTCGGAGTTTATAAGGCCACTTCCAGAGCGACTATGCAATGATAATAAAACGGATGATTTATTAAAGGGCTGTCTCTGTTGCATCAAATTAATATCCAATCAGTCCACAACGCTCGACCCACACCGCAAAACATGCTCTCCTCTCAACATCGTTTACACCTGTTATCCCTCTTGGAGAATATTTTATTGATCAGCACATTGTTAAAGGATTGAGCACCAGTCTGTCACCACATTTTCTTTTTCTTTTTTTCTTAACAACAAGATAAATATAGTCACTAAAGCTTTTATCAGGTTGAGCGTATATATCCTTGTCTGCGCGCACACTCGTGTTGTAAACTTCTCTAATGGGTCATAATGGGGGAAGGTGGTTGTCCCATAAAAATGATGATAGTATTATGCGGGGGTCATGACAGAGTTCAAGTAATAACCAGATCATTAAAGTGCAGTTAAAGGTTGAGTCCTCTGTGGACATTACATTACCATCTACTGCTCTCCTTCTCTCTCCACAGATACATATCATTCTGGTGAATCTGGTCAATTACCATAATTTCTCTTTACATATATAAAAAATATATGTAAAGAGAAAATATTTTTGCTGGTATCTGTCATTTATTTTATTGTAAATAAAGGGGTGGGCGGTGATTTCGATAGAACCATAAGTTATTCACTGGGTGTAATTTGGGCAAACGACACATCACCGTGCACGCCTGGAAACAGAATTTTCCTCTCATATGTATTAAAAATGGAGGAAGCGTATAGCTGCTCTCTGCTCTGACTCCAGGGATTTCAGACTACTCTCCTTGAGAAATGAAGGAAATCACTGGCATCTACCAGCCCCAGGTCAAACTCATCAACACAGCCTACATTGATCTGAGGGGTTGTGAATGCTAATGAAGGTGTCCTTGAGTCACTCACATCTAGCTCGATTATCCATCCAAAAATCATTTAGAAAGTACTCTAAGCGGCCAGAGCTAAAAACTTGAACATACTGTTGGGTAATGTTGCTGTTATGCCCCGACACTGCCTTATGGCTTTATATCACACATGGTTCAGAGAGCTCTATGCAGTATATTCAAAGTGGACTGCATCTGAGCATAATGAACATAATTTTACCACACTGGCGATAAAGTTAATGTGATGATAGGTTGTGTGTCTCAGATTTTCCACTGAAGACTGTGCCATCTTGCCATTATATTTGATACAGCCGTGCAAACTGCAGGACGAACAAATACCAAAATATCTTTTACCACTATCCTTCTGCAAGTTCGATGCATAGGTCACAGATTTCACTCATTCAATGAACCATCTCAACTTCAACTAGCGCAGCCACAAGCTTGAAAAACTCCTCAGCAACCTGGCATATGCAATAATTAGCATTTAATTCAAAAGCAACTTGCATCCCCCAAAGCTGCTAATAGATACTTCATCTCATTTAACTACATTCCTTTCCTGCTCTCAAACTAATTTTAGCTCCGTTGCTTCCACAGTATATGGACGACGGTATGATGAGCTTCATCTGGGTTGTGTTTCCTGTGTGTCCGGGAGGACGGGCCATCGCCGTGCAGGTGGTCAGCAGAGCGTGTGATATCTCCCTGAAGTGCTTCGTCTGGGAGCTACTAATAGGTTCAAGGGACATCCTCCATCCCCCAAACACCCAACACTCCAACCAACTTACGACCCATTCCACACATGGCCGCGCTCCTCCGTTGGCGTTCCCGGTGAAAAGGCAATGAGCAGTCAGCCGTGATGCTGTTTCAAGATGAGAAAAGCCCAGCGTGGTGAGAGACACTATGCTCATTCCCGGCAGGCAACTGGGCTTTTATATACATATGCACATATGCGCAACGGTGAGATAACAGTATAATTCATTATGAGAGATGTCAGTTCTATCAATGCATTAAGTGTCAGAGTAGTTTATGTATTTTCTTTTGTTGAACAGTTGCAGGTACCTGTCACAGATTATTAACCATTCTGTGGCTCTAATGTTGCAGATCAGGGTGATGATACAGTATCTATTGAAGAATGAGTGTCTAATATAACGTCCCCTTTGATAATGTTTGTGTCTCACAGTTCACACGTTAGCACGCAGCCCACGTTCAAAAACTGATGACATATCCCCTTTTCTTACAGTTTGTATAGTTCCCCTCAGGCGAGTAATATACTGTGTCAAGAGCTGCTGAGGACATCAGTCTTTGTCCAGACTGCAGTGCTTTTTTTTTTAATTCTCCAATCTGAGAAAGTTATAAGCAATACAAGCTTACATATCGTTGCGGTAGGACAATTTCCATTTTTTTTATTTTCAGAGGTTGTACTTTTAATTTATGTGTGTCATCGTACAGTGAGGAGTGATGCATCTGATGCCCCTGTGATTTACATCTGTTATGTGCTACAGAGACGATGTCTATATGTTTAACATCTGTTATGGGTTTTTTTTTATATGTCACTAGAAGCCAAAGGCAAAGCTCCACATGTGTAGGTCATAAACTTTTCCAAAGTCTACTGACGCAACCATGTTATTAAGTGAGTGGGTTATTTCCATTCCACTTATCTACCCACAACAGCAGCTTGCCGTTGCTGGGTAAGTCAATGTTTGCCTTTAATTTTCAGTATCACTATTGTAATAGGAAATAAAGCATATGGAGTGTGTTTTTAGTGCACTCAATCTGATAACCTGTTACGAGGGACAAAACCATCTTGCCGTTATAAAGAATTGCAGAGACATCGGAGTGATACAGAGTGTCAGAAACCACAAGAAAAACAAAAAGGGACCCATAAGGTGAATTTACAGCAAACAGAGAGGGACAAAGGCAGATTGTAAGAACCAGGGATTAATCACTGTTGCCCCACACGTTTATTCCTCCAAGCAGAGTGTACTCCCCCACCTCTGCCCTGCTGGACTCCAGCCAGGGTTGGGGCGCTCTGTTTGCATTTCACTCAAGGATGCCCATGCAACATCACTAACTTCAGTCTTCAGCACATCAAGGTCAGTATGTGCACGGCCTCTTAAAATCACTTCAATGTCTTACTCACACCGAAATGTAAAACACAACTGACCTTCGCCAGACACTGTACAACGCGCCAGTAAGCATCATGAGCTGTGCCTAACCCTACATGTGTCTTCAATAACACAGCACATGTCAATCTCTGTCGTTCTCCTACAGAGTGAATCTATTGACCGGTACATTTCTGTTATGTCTGTTGTGCTTTGTCCGAAAATTCCTTCATTAAACAAGAATTGATTCAACGCCGCCTCCATAATTACCTGGCCTTTTACCTATCAGTGGAGATAAGGCTGATAATCTACGAAGTGGGATTCAACGGTGGACTGATCTCCCAGACTTGTTATATCTGGCTCAGCAATATATCGAATTCATTAGAAGATGATTTGTATCTAATAATTCTGGTGATCTGGTGTTTCCAGTGCACTTCCACACAAGCCTCAGAACCGAGTGGCCTCAACCTGTGAATAACAAACCTGACATAAAAGGTAAATAATAAATCACTTTCCTATCAGATATCAGCAGCATACTCTCAGGCGAAGAAGGCTGAAATTGTCGGGTGGTCCATTAAACTGCAGATCAAGAGGGCCTGCAGGAGATGAGGGGCTCTGTCATCGCTCTTTTTCTTTTTTTTTCTTTTTGCACCAGTGCTGTGGGTTAAGTTCTTTACTTTGGAAATGCATGAACATATGTTGAATTACTGTGTGATTTTTTTTTTTTTAATCCCGATTGGAAACCCTGGCAAATCTGTGCCAACTAATGTCCTTGATCTACCCTCGTCTACCATCCAAATTTAACTGAGCATTTTCTGGCTGCTTCTGGTTCACGCTGTCTCACGCCATAGTTTTACGTCTGCCTTTAAAAGGCAAATTCTTTCCTCACAAAGTAAATTAATAATCAGTTGTGATGCAGACCTAGACGAGAAGACGTTCCATTATTATGTCTCTCCCTGAGCAATCTACACAAGTGACATTATGTGAATACTAATAATACGTTACGATTAGCCCAGGGAGCTCGATCGACAGTGTCTCCTTGGCGAGGTCACTCCACATGATGAAAACCAGCAACTCCGTAATTAAGTATATCATTAACACAATAAATCTGGAAATATAATTAAAATGGTCTGTTGGAACGAAACCATCGGTTGATCGCTTCATAGGCTCAGGTTAGCCTAATTTGTCGGTGAGAAACTGTCAGTAATGACAAAGCTAACCTTGATGTGCTCTTCTTGAAGTTCAATTAAGTCTGTGTGATTGCTCATAATGTTTCCGCATGTAAATCAGTCAGCTGTCTTCCTGCTTCCATTTTTCATACTCATGCTGCTGTGGGAGTAGAGGACATTGGGATTCCAGTCTGCTATGTTGCATCACACTTGGGTTCTGTTGGGAAATATTAGTATCCAAACTATTTGGAGCGGATTGGAGACATTGCCTCAGTGTTGGCCCAGATGTTTGTGAACAGCAGCTCAGGTCAGGCGTTCTATAAATTGTATCATCGCACACACTGAGGGGCTGCACAGTCCTTAACCTTGCTTTCGTACTCCTGTCCCCTGGCTTGTTTTGGTTGGGCTTGACTGCTCCCCTGACTGACAATGTTAACAACCATGTTGTGGTACGAAGCCACATTCTCTTTGCATATACCTCCTCAGAGAGAGCCTGTCGCCTGGTGCCTGTCTGAACATCAGTCTGTCCCCCTGTAGTTATAATCAGTCACAAACCCACACCACACACACTCATCCACACACACACAGCCAGTCCAGGATAAAGCTAAGATTCAAAGATTAACAAGTATCTTGGCCTTGCTTTAATGATGTCATCAATGAAAAGAAAAAATAGTCCATATAGTCACAAGTTTTGTCACATATAGCAGGCAGTGGTGGAAGAAATATTCAAATCCCCAAAGTATCCAGACTGCTTCTTATTCCCTGCCATGCCTGTACCTTTCAAACCCCACACCCCAATTTGAAATGTCTCTTAAGAGTTTGTAGCCTCCAAGCAGAAGCTGAGACAACGCTGACGCCATTCCTGTGACATCTCTGGTATTGCTTTCTCAGACAGACAAACAGTAAGGTACTATACACCCGTTGGGGCAGGTCTCTGTTTCACTCACCATGACTAGCAAACTGATTTCTATGCAGAAAATTATTTAAAATGGTGGTAAATACTTTGAAGTGTAGGAGACTGTCGGGCTATAAGTGCAAAGGGACATAGTTTTAGTCTTGATGTTGTTGAAGGACAATCTTATGTATACTGCTTTTATCACTGTTCTCCAGCTGGAACACAAAGGACCTTCAGTGTGCATGTGTGTGTGTGTGTGTGTGACCTACAGTGGAGATTCAATACAGCTGAGTGGCGTATTGCAAAATCCCATGCTCTGTCAATCTCAATGACTTTCCTTTGTAATCCAATGAAAGGGAAGCACTCCATCAAGGAGAAAATGAAAGACGAATATGAAACAAAAATGGTGAAATTGTTGCAGAGCGCCTTGTGAATAGCAGGGCTGACAGAGGGGGCAGCGTTTCAGAAAATGATGCCCTGTTATTTTCATTAATGTCTCATGGCGACAGATCGCTTGGTTGTGGAATGGAGGGGCGGGGGATGGTGGGGGGGTGGTGGTGGCTTCATGCACGTTTCTCTTCCCATCACTCTGTCATGCTTGTTTCATGGCAGACTGAAGATCAGACCTATCAGAGCATTATCATTCAAGTATAGCTGCCGCCTGAATCAAGGACATGGGCATTATCATGAGAATGAATTGGTAGCTGACATCAGGGAGACACAGATATCTTCCACCGCAGCCATAAGACCCCTCTCTCTCTCTCCCCCTGTTGGTTTACAACAACAGTGTGGATTACGGTTTTAGCATTTACGGCGAAAATACATATGACAAGTAATGATAAGACACTGAAGTTATTCAAACATGTGTGTAGTAACATTGTGTATATAACATTCAGACTGGTATAATGCTAAACGTATAGAAAGAATTTGTCGACGAGTGGCGACAGATGTGTAACGCAGCCCGGGCATGCTGGGATTCCAGCTCTGTGCGTGGGAACGGCTCAGGGAGTAGACAACCCTGTGCTATTAGACATGTAAATGTAAATTGCTGGTAGGTGGTTATGCTTCTCCGCCTCTCTGGATGCGGAGCAAACTCCAGACTAGAAAAACACTGCCACCTACTGACATGATTCAGAGTAGAAAGGAAAAAAAAATAAAGGTTCATCCTGCGCTTACAGGCATGAGTGTTTCGGCTGATTAAAGCTCTATTGATGCATCATTACCACATGATTAAAACAGTCTATTTAAGACTTAGCTGTGCATTGGTGTAGCAGTTTAGGATGTATGTTATAGCATATTTTAATTATCTGAATGCACTTTGCGCTTTTATTATAATAAAGCTCAGTATAACTCAAAATCACATCAAGCAATGGGCCGTGTCAGAGCCATAGATTTAGGAGGTTTCTAAAAACAGCCGGTAAGCAGCAGAGTTTGGGGCCAGTGCTTTGTCGACGTGGGCGTTTAGTGTGATGCCACTCGTGTTTTAATCTCTGTGAGAAATAAATGGCTTGCTGCTGGTTCACGCCGCTCTAGATTTGTGAAGTCAGGAAACCACCGTGCCATTCGGTGTTCATCAGAGTCATTTTTAGTAATTATGTTTTGTTGCGCCCACAAAAGTGACTCACAGAAGAACAGCTGCACATGATGGTGCAAAAATCCAGGCGCACACAAGCCAGACGTGTACATCTGTGCACCATCCACACTGTATCAGGTCAAAGAGTAAAGCCATTAGCAGGCTGAGAGAGCTCATGGGAAGCTGGAGGGGTTGACGAGGAGCCTTCATATACACGCTCACTGAAATTAAAAAATAACTGTGGAGCAAATTAGGCTTGATACTCATTCATTTCTGTTCTTACAAATTAAAAAGTTATCAGGAAAAGTAAAACTTAATAGGCTGTAAGGTAATACTGTTCAAAAACAAAAAACTATTTTTTATAGACCAAGACAGGCACTCATAGACTCATAAACTATGTATGATATGTTTGCTTTTTATATTTTCATTCTCTTTTTTTTCAATTTCAAAAATAAGGTACAGTAGCAATGAGCTGGTTACACTAAAACCAGAACCTGGTTACATTGTGTGTCAATGTGTTTGATGATTCAACTTCCAACACTTTCAGTTCATCATGTGAGTGGCGCCAAAGCATTTGTCAACAGAGGTTTGATAAACAGGAAGTGGCAAATTAGAAACTTAAATTTGATCTCCTACTGAGAAATTAAAGGTGCATCACTCAGCAGAGCGGTTTCCACTGCGCGTGAGGGCAAGAGCTGTTGCTTGTTGATGAAATGAATATCCTAAATGAAGAACTGATTGACTATTATGAGAAACTAGCACTCTTAATTTACTTGTAGAAATGTGTCAGGAAATCAATTTGCATATATATTACAAAAACATCAAGATATAAGTAGCCTGGGCAGAATTCATACCAGCTGAATTACACAATAACTGAATTCATTACTTATTTTCTGAACACATAAATGATTGAATTGTTCAGTGGCCAGAATGTTTATCAAGAGACAGATGCGATTTTTTCATAAAACAATGTTTCTCTCATTATGGGAAATGTATTATTATTATTATTAATATTGTTATTATTATTATTATTATTATTATTATTGTTGTTGTTGTTGTTGTTGTTGTTGTTGTTGTTGTTGTTGTTGTTGTTGTTGTTGTATTAAATATTGTGTCGGATATTGTATTATGTAATAACATATATATAATAATACATTAATTATATTATGTTATTAGAGGAGTATAGCAAAATGGTGATTCTTCACTTTGGACAAAAACTGTCTCTCCCTCTCTGTCTGACTCTTTCTTATCATACTCGCCACCACGCACTGTATTGTTCGGCTGATGATGAACGACCCTGTTGCTGGAAGCTAAAATGAGCTCTCGCTGAGACCACACGAGTGTCACACTTTCAATACCTCTCCAGAAAGATTCATTACAGTAATTAAAGTGCTGTTTTCTCACATTCTTCCACAGAACCCAGTGCTTGCAATCAGTCCAGACTCTCCACAGAAACAAAGCCCGCTGTAGCTCCACTGGCACTTGAAGTGGGCGGTGAGACAGCTCCTCTATTTTTATCGAGGTGGACATCACCAGCTTGGATAATCAACTTCAACAGATTGTACTCTGAGAAACAAATTGCTTCATTTAAGCATGAAAATGATTGAGCAAGAGGATGACAAACACAGTGTAGCGCATTTATCAAAGCTGTTTACACGGGACACAAATCACAGCTGCTGGACACTCTTGAAAAATCGCTTTGTTATAGTTACTATTCATCATTGGCGCGTTGTATTTACCGAAAAAAAAACCCCACATTTTTCGAACGGTGGTCGAAATAAAATCAAGATGTCAATAATTATCACTGGACAGGAATAAGGAGAGGATGTAATGTCCGTGCGACACAAACCGGAGCGTGATAGTGAAAGGGACGAGTTATTTCCACATCTTAACTCTGAGGAACCAATGTTTTGAGGGACAGATGTCCAACTCCAACACCGGCTTCCAGCTGACAGTCTGCGTAAATGAGCATGTTCCGTGTTTGCACAGTGACAAGTGACAAATGAAAGGAAGAACCTGAATAAATAAGCGGCGAAACATAACAAATACAGACGCACCAGCGCTGGGAACGAGAGCTCAACTAAATGTCATCACAGCGCCAAACGAAGGACGAACAAATGAAGGAAGAACAGATGGGGAAAAAAAATAATGTTCCTCTCTCCAGACCTCTGGAGTTGTAAAGTGAGTGGCAACAACAAATTAACGACACTAACAATAACACATTGGGATGTACTGACATTCTATAGGAGGTTTTAGAGAACTGCTACCTGCTAACAGAGCACTGCTACAAAATGCAGGTTTATTTATTTCTAAGAGAGAATGAAGAGGAAAAGAAAGAGAAAGCCAGCAGCCAAATAAAAAGGAACAAATGTATTTCTACATCTGTAATAACCTGTACGACTGTATGATCAGAACTACTTTATGGCCACCGAGCTCGTCCCTGTAATGATATGACCTTTTTATTTTCTCTGAAACTGTAACTAAAGCACAGGATTGGGGGGAAAAAACTCCATCATTTCCATCATTCATAATTCACAGCAGTCAGCTTCATGTGCCTGCTGATCAGATTCTTTTGACGCATCCATTCCCCTAGTGTCATCTTCAGGTGACGTGGTGATCGTGGTTGCCAGGTGCTTCTTCTGTTCAAAGGTCAATCCACACACAGTGTTTTTGACATCTGTCGCTCACCCACTCACAAAGCAGACACGTGACCATTTTATCAGATGCACGTATCTGACACGTCCTGACACCCAGACTCAAAGTCTGTTTGTCCTCCACAGCCACACTGCAGCGCTGCTGACGTACATGCGCTCACTGTTTAGTGTTGACTGAAATAACATCTGCCTCATCAGGCCCGTTTCATGCAGACTGTCTGACCACAACCTGCTGGCTGGTGGTTCTGTGCTTGTGTACGACTGTAACCACACCAAGCAATGATCTCACGGGCCCTGGAGAACACCTGTGACATCACTGCAACATGATGAGGTCAGCAAAAACTCAAATTTCAGGGGTTGTTTAAGTGCTGGATCAAGAGCGCGCCCTCTGAGTGACACTGGTCTTTTGTTTCAATGCTGGGAACCACATGCGTGTCTGCTTTTTGGGACTGTGTATCATTGAGTTATGTTTGCATCCAGTAACAAAGGCTGAAGCAGCATCGCCACAAGTATACCAATAGTATATTCCTATTCCTATAACCTTTCCCACTTGTCCACACGAACTCTTACACATAGTTAAGAGATCAGAAAAAACTTTCCAGTGAATCACTCTACACTGTGGGTGTACTGATAATCTCTTTAAAACACCAGGACTAATCTGAGAGAACCACTGAAGCCGAGTGGCACCGCTCCAATATTGGGAAAGAAAATATTCCGTGACAAGCCCTCGGATATAGAGACAAAGCTGCAGGTCACGGATTTGACAAGAGGCTTCGCACCATAACAGTGATAACCAAATGTGATCATTTTCCCATTACGGTGTCATTAACCACACAGAACGCCACTCACACAGTATACACTAACCATAACAATTGCTAGGGGCCATTTCAAATCAGAGAAGATGGTTCGATCAGAGGAGAGCTTAGCCCGCCGCTCCCCGTTTGTCTTCCACTTGATCTTCACGCCGCACAAATTCTCCCTCCACACTGGGCACGACCAGGAGGAGGTGATTATTAAAATGCGCGAGATGTCTCGGTCTCTTTCACCTGCCGCTGTCCTTGAGTTGTTCCACAGGCTGTAACATCAGCCCACGCAGACAGACACCCCCCGCAGGCCTGAGAGTGTAAGAATTTACATGCCCGCACTGGTAAAATGAGACGAATGAAAAGCGAATGTGAACTGTGCCGCAGTGAATCTGCTTTAAAGGGCTGAGCAAACATTTCAACCGACAGTGAGATCTGCACACTACAACAACAACCAATTTGTGGTCAGACGAAGCTTCAACTCTTCTGTCTGATAATGAGTTCATCCACTGGGGCTGGAGATAAGGGGATACAGGGGCAAAGGGAACCTAGCTCGGAGTGAGTGAGAAAACCTATTAAGGATTATAATGAATACTGTACTGCACAATGCCGTCTCACCAAAAAAAAACAAAAAAACATTACGTTTGTGTATTTCCCAGTAATAAAAGTCCACATCTTCCCATTTGCCTTAACTGAGAGCTGATTTCGCGAGGTCCACTCGGTTGAAAATCAACATCAGTTTGGTGCAGTTAACTTCCTGGTTTCATCGCAGCTTTCTTGAGATGTTTACCGCCGTCCCCTGCTCGAGTGAGATTTCACACACCGCTGTCTGTTTTCACGACAAAAAGAAAAAGCTTAGCAAATTGGCAGCGAGATCAAAGAATGAAGTCTGCGATTCGGAGAGTGGGGAGTATGCTTCAGAGAGTTCATTTCCCTGGAAGCAACGTTAAATCCTGTTCGCTCAGCCCAGCCATTTTTATTTTTTGGGGGGGGGGATTAATCCAAACAAGAATTTGGAAAGAGACCAGTTGTAACCCTAATCATTATTTATTGGCTGACCACCAGGCATTTTAAAAAGGCGCAAGTTAATAATCCTCTCATCAAAATTAGATCCATCATTCCAGCGACCCCAGGTGGCACTAACTGCGTACAGTGGTAGATTCCTGCATTATAAACACACAGTGTTATTCATCCTGAAGCCAGTTTTGCCGTTGGGGTGATTTAGGGTGAGGATTATTCCGTGATATATTCACGGCACTCCAGTTAAATTAACTTTCCTGTTAAGTTTTTACAACTGCAGACCAGAGCTGCTATTGTATGATAGCGGTCGCTCTGTGATTAATGAACTTATCACATTTAAGGTGACACTCAGAGAGAAAAGTGATCAACAGGGCCTGTGGACATACTGACTGTTAGTGGTCTTTCAGCATTTGTTTACTGCTTTTGCTGCATTTCAGGATCCACCAACCTCAACCTCTTCTGCAAGCGACATGTTCTGAAGCACAAAGTGTCATGGGCCTCAGGTACAAAGTCTACAGGCCTGACACAGCACAATTTGTTGCAGAAAATATTTGACACTCGGTGGGAGTGGGTATCTATCAGACCTCAGATGGATTTGCTATAAATTGCTTTTTGTGAGACACGACCCAAGCTCCATTACCCCTGGTGGAAAACCATCTCAGGGAAGGAGTTGTCACCTTGAGGCCGATCTCTTCCCACGACTGACTGACAGCGCTCCCTCTCTCCGCTCGGCTCTGTTCCTCCATCTCCATTTTTCATCACTCCAACCCCTTTGTTTGGATCAAACTGCTCCTGCAAGCAGCTCTGATTCTCAGTCGGGAGCAGGAACAGCACCTCTCACTGTTGTCTGCCTGTCAGACTTCAGAGCAGCCAAGGCTGGAGCGAGCCAAAGACCAATCCATCAGGGACATAAGATGATAGCGTTCACCACTTACACACACAGGCGGAATAAACCTTGAGGACCACTGCCATTCCTCCTCCCCCTCAATACTATTTTAAGTACACTGTATATCCAACTAGTTTGTATGCTTAGAAAAAAAAAGAAACCCACAAAATAAGGCAGATAATATCTGTTCAGGTGTGAGGAAATCGTACCAACGTGTGTTAGTTACAGCAGTGCCCACCTCCGTCAGCTCAGCTACAACATCTCTCATGCAGCATTGAGAGATGCCAGGTGAACAACACAGTGGCCATCGATGCATCAGACAGGTCTCTTCATGAAGACCAGTTATACCAGATCACTGGCTGGAATATAGCAGACAGCATTTCCAAACAAACAAACAAACAATAAACCAGCTTGGGCAATTGTTCTCAGGAAAGTTCTCTCTTCAACAGTGTGAACTTTCCTAGTGCTGCAACTAATGACTGGTTTTATTTTACATCCAACCACCAATTATTTTTTGAGAATATTAAATGTCCAACACAAGCAAAACAGCAGTTTCCTATTCATTATCAATGTAATAGGTGAATAAGTGTACAAATGTATATAGAGAGAGAAAGAGAGAGTGAGGGAGAGAGAGAAGGAAATCACCATAGTACAGTTCATCATCTGACGACCATGAATCTGTGTGCAACTGACGACCCAGCCATGAATTGGTCCATTCAGTCAACACTGCCATCTATAGGCCCATACTGCTAACACAGCTTAAAACAGCCAATTCTAACATGTAAATTAAATAAGAAACAACAAGAAGCCAACATTATGCAATGTACTGAAGTACACATGTGCATATATCACTGTGCTAATGTAATGAAGGGCATTTTTATGTGCCGCTCTTAGGTAATGTCAGGGTAGTTAGCTATTTAATCAACTAGGCTCTGTGTCACACTAATAAAGCCAGAGAGAAGTAAACAAATACATTTTCCCCCCTCATTAGGAATACTTCCGCACAGTGAAGCAGGGGGAATCCGCCTGGTAACGATGTGCAGATCACATGGCAATAAATTAAACCCTAGAATGAACAAACCTCGATATTTCATGAGGAGAATTATTATGACTTTAGGGTGAATGCATGTCCCGGTCTCATTAGGGCACTTGAGCAAAAGCACATTTCATGTACGGAGAAACGAGCGAGAAGAATAGTGACAACAGATGAACGGGCCCCAGTAAAAAGCCATCAGAGGCCTCTCAGGTTGCAGGAAAGGAAACGGTAAAATCTAACAAATAAAGCGTGTTGTGTGGTTGTTCTCAACATGTGATAACAACAAGAGGAAATACTGTAAAATCACTCGGAAAGTCGCATCGCATCCATTTGTCAAGTTGATGCACGGCAGCTGGAGATTTTCAGTTTTTATTAGAGGCTTATAACTGGAGGAAGGGGATTATGGACTGAATCCCCTGTAATTAGGTCCACTGGGTCAAAGTCTTAGAAACAATCAGCTTCAGAGGAAGCACAAGTCAAGGTGATTGGACACAGGGGTTCGGCCTGGAGAAGAAAACATGTTTACATGATCGACACATGATTGTTTCACGCCTCACATTCTGTATTGTTGTCCTTCTTACGCTAACACCCCAGAGTATTGCGATCTCATCGCAGCACTATGTTATAATGGATAGAAAACCCAGTCCACCTCTCCACCTGAGCAGCCACCGTGTCTTTGGAACCTGTCCGACATGAACGAGACGTCGTCCTCGCTGTGCGCTGTCTCTGTCTACCTGAGCCTTTGTGCCACCTCGAAAGTCTTCCTTCTGGTCCCTGGCTTTGGCCTGAATATCTTCATCCTGGCCTCCACTGTGTCCTGTTTGCTCAGCCGGAAAAGCAAGATAAGGAGCAACGTGGCGACTTTCATCCTTGGAAGCACCAGCTGCAACCTCATCAACTTGAGCCTGTGGCCCATGACCATTCACTGGGGTCAGAACGGCCGCTGGCTGCTGGGCCATCAGTTGTGCGAAATCATGGTGGGCGCCAAACACCTGACGAGCTCCGCTTCCTTCCTCTACATCTCCTTCATCACCTTCTCTGTGTACCTAACGGTGGTGTGTGGCTGCCAGCACCTGGTTAACAACAGGGCTTTCCTGGCACTGCAGCTTCTCTTTCCCTTCCTGCCTATGGCGGTGAAGGACCTGGTCGTGTGGCTCACCGACACCGACGTGGACCACATGGACAATGTCCAACTGACCTGCTTCTCCTTCATTAACGACGAGGCCATTAGGGTCCTCTTGCTGATAAAGACTGGCATCTTTTTGCCGTTAAGCTTGTATTTCTACGCGCACATTCTACACACCATCATACGGAGCGCCAAGCTGATGCACAGGAGCCAGCGAGTCAACATTCACCTGGCAAAGGTGTTCAGTCTCATCTCTGTCATCTCCTTCACAGCACACATACCAGGTAAGATCCTCTACACCAACACAAAACTAACATGGCCCCCTATAGCTTTAAAGCCACCTTTAAGCTATGTGTATTGATCACTGCCACAAAAACTAAGAAAAAAGAAACTTTGTAATGTGGCGACAGAATAGGAGAGGACCACTCCTAAGAATATAGAATATAGCCTAAACAAATATTCTGTGATTCATGTAGGTGATAGCTTTGCTATTTACATTACATCATACATTTGTCTTATAGTCAGGATGTGGTGCAGAAAGACTTTTTTAACTTTGGCTTAAAACCTCATATTTGCTGCAGTTTACTCCTGAATGAAGTTTTTATACAAATGGAGATGTGTGTATGTGGAGTTGACAACTACTGCTTTTGTGCAATTATATTATTCAAATGATCAAACTGTCCAGAATAGGAAGTAGACAATAACCCGTGACAGCGAACGTTTTGTCTTTCAACACTCATTTCTGCTTTAAAACATCCAAAAGCCACAATCACTTCCTGAACACACAGTGCACATCACACTGACTAACCTGGCTGATGTGAAGGCTGGAGCTGCTTCTCTCCAGCCAGGCCTCTGGTGTCAGATGTTTGTGTTGGTGATGCTGCTCACAGCTGGTTTTCCAGGTCTGGATGACTCCTCATACAGTGTGCACAGTCTACAGATCTCCATACTTTAGAGTCAGTGTCAGAGTCTGTTCACGATCTGAGGTCTCACTTCAGTCTCATACGATCTGTTTATTGGTCACAGACTTCATCACATCCACTCCCGCTGCGGGTTTCCAGGCGCAGTGGCGCTTGATTTGCGCCGAATCCGCACATACTGGGCAAACTCGAACCCGAATCCCTCCACTCTGCGCCTCCATTGTGCGTCTCCTCGCTACGCGTTGTGTGTTTGACAGCCGCCATTATGCTGGTCACCTGTGACAACTGAAGCGGTCGCGAGCGTGTGTTTACTTAACCCCGATCGTGACCTGCCAGGCACAGGCAGCCAGGAGGGACCACGCGGACACACGTTTGTTTCTTTTCTCGCTCAAAAAAAAAACCATTGTTATCACAATATGTATTTATTTTTCGATTTATTTGTTTATTTATTAAGAATTGGCAAGGAGTGGAGGGATAATTAAAAATAAGTAACTTGCAGATCAATTCTTTTGATCCGGTTTGGTCAAAGGTCACTTCAGAATGTCAGACACTCGTCATGTAAAGCATTAATAATAATCTTTTTATGTTCAAACTTTAATACATTTGAAAAGGATCATTTTGTTTGTTTGTTTGTTTGTTGTTTTTTGCCTGAAACAAACTGTTTGCCTAAATACGTTTTTTATTTTGTTTATTTTTTTAACTTTTAATGAATAATTGTAAAATAGATGTGTACGTGGTGGTTTATCGCTGCAATAATGATTTCTGTCACTTCCCTCTGTGTGCTCCAGGAGCTGTATTTGCGCTGATGGAGCACCTCTCCGTGTGTCAGGAGATGGTCACAGATCTGCTGCTGGACTTCCCCCTGCTCTCCAGCCCTGTGATCCTGCTCTGTATGAACAAAGAGCTGAGGAGCCAGTGTCTTTCGCTGCTGCAGCGCAGCCCCAGCAGCCACTATGCAGAAAAAAGTCCCTCAGCGAGACAGACGAGCAGCACAAGAGCCTGAAAGCTGGAGAAACACACACACACACAAACACACGCACACACTTCACCTCTAATCAATCAGATTCCAACCTCAAAGACCGTACACTCCAATATATATCAGAAAGTATAGACACAAACTGGGCCCCGTTTGAAAAGAATAGTTAAGATCTTGTTTACGTTTGGTTTGTCACCAAGGTGGATGGATGTTCAAGTACAATATGACAAACAATAACCGAATAAATATAACAGAGGCCGAAAAAACATGAGGTTTTGTTCTGTGGTGTCTCTGTTTTGTTTTCTGTCTGACTGCACATGTACACATGGGTGTGTTTGCACTGGGGTGAATGTAGGTCAGACTGTAAATTCATCCCCTTCAAAGTCGGAGCGAGACAAACATCACAGCTCACGTGTCTGGGATCAATATATGTAATCTGAGTTGCACTGTTTCATGTGCAGCAGCACGTTGTTATTGTTTACTCATAATTTACATCCATTGGGTTTTCACAACCTGACTGCTCAGAGGACACTGTGCTCAGCATGAGAGTAATGGATGTGCAGCGACATCCAGTGGACGAATTTCATTACTGCATTTGCTGCATCACTTGGCGGTTTTGCTCATAAATATTATTCACATAAACACGTAGGTGATTTGTTTTTACTTTTTATCACGTTTGTGTGTATTTTTCACATCCACATCCATAGAAGCATTAAAAGTTTGACTCTAAATCATAAAAATGATATATAAGACAGATGAAAGTACAGCAAAAACCTGTTATTTTACCAATAGTAAAGTTCACTTTAATTATTCAAGAACATATAAACCTGACAAAATGTCACTGAAACAAACAGTGTGCTTCCTTCAATGAGTGTATGCTGGTTGCTGGGCAGCGCGTAGAGTCAGTAGGTGGTGCTGTCTGCCCACATTTGAAACCACTGCTGACTGTATATCATGAATGACTGAATAATATCCATTAATCTTCATGATAGATTCAGTGAGAGGGATGCGGCACCCAGATAATGAACATGCATATTTATGAGCTTCTTCACTCATGACTTAGATAATCCAAGCACATACAAGCTACATATTTCCCTGCAGCCAGTTTGCCTTCATTTCCTGGAAGCTCGTCTAGGTCACCCACAGTGTGGAGCTTCCACTGCACGACCTTTAACCCCAGTAATTTCCCATGGGCCTCTGCAGCACAGAGCAGCATATAGAAAATGGTAATTACTGATGTCTCAGACTACCCACATATTATGTTAACGAGATGAACCACAATTAACATATTATTAAAATAGTCCAGCGTTGTGCACATCGGATCACAGTGGTGCAGTGCAGCATTGCAGCATTTGCGAACACCAGGCGAGACTATTGTGATCACAAGTGACAGCTCATGCATCAAATCATATTAGACGACTGTAAATGTTAATGTGCAGGAACAAGGACATTTAGATTAAACAATTTGTGGGTTGTGTGTCTTCGCAGTCCTTTTTAACAACACACATGAGTCTATTTGGTGTTTTTTTTGTGAATGCTCAAGTCAAATGTTAATTTTATCATCATGAGGTGTGTACATACGCCATCACTGTCCCAGTCCTAACAGCAGAACAACTTTATGTACTCCCTTTATGGCTGTTTCATGGAGAGTGAACCTGTGCTGTTCCTCGCTGGGCCAACTGACATAATATTGCATTCATTGTCATTACTAAGACCATTTTTATGCAATTATATAAAAATGTACCCAGTGTAAGGCATTATATAAGATCTTTCCTTGAATCAAAGAATCATTTCAGTCTGCAGCAAGTGTCTTCAGTTGCCTAGCAACTCCAGCCCTGGTGCGGACTTATGCTGTCTGGTTTGTGGAGGTAAATCGGGGGGCAATCTGATTTTAAATTAGGTCGCATGTAGGCGGGGGTCAAACTTTGCTGTTGCTCTAGGACAGGTTTCCCAATCAACGCTGGATCCTGTGTTGTGCTGTTTGTCTCGAAAGAAAGAAAGAGATGAATGTGGCTCACAGAGGAAAGCGTGCTGCAATTAAAATAAGATTAAGAGACTAGAGTCCAAGGACAACACAACAGTCAGATAGTATCCGGTGATGGGAAAGTAACATTTAGCTGCTGTCCATCTAGACTGCACATTACAAGTTCTCCCAAATGGTGAAACTAACCATGCTTGCCACCTGAGCTGCCAAGTCCCCAGGCACGCTGTGGCTCTGTTCAAAGCAAGGAAATTTGCTTTGTGGATGGCAGCCATGTCCTGACTCACTGATATGTATAATTGCAGCGGTGGCTCATACATTCGCATGTGAAATGCAAATGCCTACAGGGATTGTTCTTCTTCTCCCAGGTTTCCTGCCTCTTGTCCGTTACGCTTCACTAAAACAATTCCACATCGCCTTCAGCGAATCAGCTCCTCTTCTATTCCTGTGTTCATTAAAGTTTCATGCCAGATTTTTACTTTGATAACATATGCATATTGTATGTCGTGCTGCTGGATGCAGGTAGCATCACAGGGGCTGGAAAAGTGGGAGAGAAGTCCACATCCTCGATGCCGAGGCTTAGTTAACTGTCACATCTGTACAGATGTGTCGCTGCAGGTTATGGAACACTTTGACAGCAGAGAGAGATCTTTTATTGTGATGTTAAAACTCATCCATCCAAGCGATCACACTCTTATAAAAGAGTCTGCATGCATTATCGGGTATGCTATTTGAAATCTCAGAAATTGTCGTGCTTCCTGTCCTATCTGGTGATGACAGGCTGCAGTTCCACAGCACACACACACTCTCTAATGTGTCATTTCTTCTTGGGTTTTAAGGGAAAGGATAAAGTATGAGAGATTTTACATTCAGACAAAACAGAAAATATAATTTCCACACCTGCAAACCTGAGTAGACATTTTTATTAAAGGGCTATTGCAATCTATTCTATGAAACTGGTCCAAACGTCCTCATCATTGTGAATGGCTAAGACGGTTCATTGTAGCATTTCAGGGTATGGTCACCCACTCACACACACGCACACACACACACACACGCACATACCAACACACACAAAATCAATACAAAAGATCAAAAGTAGAACAAAAACTTTAAAAATGAGCAGTGAGAACCATATAATGGTGTGTGAAGGACTTTCAGTGGTGCACAGCTTTAGACTTCCCAGTGTAAAGCAGAAGCAGAGCAGAATAGAAATGAGTTACAGCCCTTCTAATGTTTAACAATTAGAGATAAAATATATTGGTGTGTGTGTGCCATCGCATCTGAGGCGAGGCCTGGCAGTCTGATGCTGTCAAACTCAACGGGTGAAGCCCCAACCTCTGGCGCTCTCTTTTCCCCCCTCTCGCCCCCCCCCCCCCCCCCCCGAAAGCTTTCTGATGCATTTGCGCTTCTCTCTTCTTGCCCCGAAAAATCACTTTGTCACATAGCGACGCATCATTTCACATGCTGAATTTTTAAAAACTGGAACTGGAAATCCTTTCTCAGCATGCAATATCCATTAGGGGGAAAATTATTCATATGATTCCCTTACATTATTTAGCACTTAATGAAGAGAAATATACGCCCCTCACGCTCTCGCCATTGTCACCCGCCAATACTCCACCTCTCAGGATTTCAGGTTCATCTTTACAAGAGCCCACTGTGCCTCCGCTGGATAATCTAGAGTGAGAAATGACTTTTGATCACATAGTAATGGGATTTAAAGTGGCCTCATTCCTCCATCACCTCCAGAAGATTCACTTCATGGAGGTCCTATAAATCTTCTCTCTAGATGTTGTTGGGGTCCACGTCGCTGCTTTTTACGACACATTTGCCTCACTGTGTCGATTGGGAGGAAGATTCTTTTGGACTTGCTATTGTATTTGTAGTTTTCTGGTGGTCTGCACTGCGGACCGGCTTGAAGAGTTGAGATACAATATGAAACAGGGACGGAATGTAATTTGGGAGGACAGAAAAATATCTTGGAGCACCACTGAATGAGGCAGTTGTAGCCGCTGAAAATAACTGCGGAGCATCAAGCAGATATGCCCGTGTCAAACACAAACTGTCACAGGACGTTAGAGTCAAGGTTGGCTTGGCTGCGTATTGGATTGTGGAGTTTTTTTGTTGTTTTGCTGTGCGTGGGGGAGCAGATGGAGACTTTGCAGGTGGGAGAGTCGGGGCTTCTGTTCTGGGTGGAGGCAGCGAGAGGAGGACGTCTGCTGCTTATGTCCCAGTCTCTCTGGGTGTTTCCTAATATCACAGTATTGAGGGTGATAAATGGGCCTGCAAAGGCGCCACTAACCAAGTTCATGGTTCAGTGATTTGGTCACTTTAGTGTTTCTTTCTTTCCTTCTCCCTGCGCACATTCAAACAAAATAGACAATAAATCTTATCGGAACCCTCATCAAAATGGAGCGTATACATTTCAGTGCATGAGCGCATCTGTGCTACTGAGTGACCCTTGTTTCAATTAAATGCTCAGAAACAGAACACATGTATGTGTCTGTAACGCATTGCGGTGAATGCATGGAGAGCATAAGCTTACGTGTTTGCAAATTGAGGTAAATACCAGAGACACAGTAAATGTGCAGAGGTTGACCTTTCACGACAAATAAACAAAGCCACTGATGCTGCTGGCTTCCTACCCCACAGCTGATGGCTCATGAAAACACTTACATCTGTATAAACATGTTAAAGCACTAATGCTTTATGCAGAGGTGAGTGATATATATTAAAGACTGGCTTGAATTCAGAGCTTTATTTATATATGTGAATATAAATATTCAGTGTATTTTATGGCTTCGTATTGTGTTGGCGTGGTCTGCAGACCCTGACTATTTTTAATGCATCTGCCCTCGTGGTTTTCTTTCCCCCTCACTTTGATGAATAATTGACCTGCTCTTCTCCTTTGATATGTACTTTAATGCTTTTCCCACCAACCTTGTAATAGTCTCCTCTCACTGTGGCCCTTTCCTGCTGAGTTTGGAGTGTCCCTGAGCACAGTCCCTGATTTCATGGTGACAGCCTATTTAATTCCATATTTACACAGAGTTCAAGCCGTAGCCTTAATCACTTCCTGAAAGTGAAAGGTAAACATGAAAACGCCAATTGTGTGCACAGCGTCACGCGAGCGCGGTTTATTTTTTTCAGCAGCAGCCGATGATGACCGCCTTTCTTTCCCTTCTTTTAGTATGTGGCGCAGTGCATTGTTGTCAGTACAATGGCTTTTTATGTGGTGTTTTGTGGGGTGTTGTTAAAGTACATACTACACATCCACAGCTCATAACATTAAATGTATTGTTGACAAAAGTTACTGCCTTCTTACCACAGCTTCATTTACGCTCCAGGCAAGAAACAGTCTCACAAAGTTTTAAAAAAAAAAAACCTTTGAGAAACATTTGATGTCAAGTGCTGTTTTTTCTTGATTAATACAATTGCTTGACATAGGCACTGCAGAGACGCAAAACAATTTCCAAGGGGGCATATTCTCATTTATAATCACGTTCAGATTTCCAAGTCGTTCAGCTGAGAACTGTCTCGGTCTGTTTTTCAAACGATATCCAACTCCAGAATTATTCATTATTACACTGTGACTCCATCCACACACACAAACATTAACATAGTTGTGTGTGTGTGTGTGTGTGTGTGTATTTTTTGCCCATGATTGCATTAAACCACTGGATGGATAGTAACGACTAATTGTTTAGCATTTCAAAAGGCTGAAATAAGCAAAGCAGTGACTGCGATTAACCAACAATAAAAGACTGAGATTCTTTGCTGTCTCCTACACCTGTGAGATCTCGCTGATGCATCTGGTGGCAGCAGTAACAAGAGGAAAGCTGCATGCTAATTACCTCCCCCTGTGAAGGGGAGGGGTGCCAACAAGCCCCAGTGGTCATTACTACCAATGATAAAGGGGGGGTGGGATGGAGGGCCACATAGGACATATGATGCTCTCATCTGTCCTTTATAAGAGGATAGAGCAGAATCCATTCTGAATGGACCATCTCTGTGAAACAAAGCTTTTTTAATAATTCCTCACACAGTACAATGAGACCTACATTTAAGTCTGGACAGCAGCGAATGGGGCCTATTCATCCTTGTTACCGCGTGTTGGATGAGGAGTAATATGCATTAAACACACACACACACACACACACGTCATAAACTTACAGCTATCCCCACAAGAAACAAGAAACGCAACTCAAAATCCCAGGAAGTATGATAGAGGGGGGAAAAAACAGTTCTCCACTGGCATCTTTTTCTGCTTATTACAACTCAATGAAGACAATTTTACACAAAAGTGATTATGCACCCAGGCTGGGAAATGTGAAATAGGAACGCCAATGGGACACAGATTCATAAACAGGCAGTGAAAAGTGATATTCTGTTGAAATGCAGATTCTCTGAGGCTTTTGTTCCAGAGGCATGCAGGGTGAAATTGGCCTTTGAACACATTGGCATACTAATGTCTTGAGGTGCCTGCACCTTCAGCCTGCCCAAAATAAGCATGTCAGTATAATTGCCTCGTACTCCACAATGACAATCCAGATATTTGCATCAGATAGAATTAGACACTTCTGAGCTGAGATGTGTCTGAGACTGTGTGCACACGCGCCTGTGTCTCCAGGTGCAGAGACAAACAACAGTCTTGATGAATACTTTGTGCAGTGTTGAGTGTGGAAACAAGTTTGCTTTGAGGATCTGAAAGTGTGGTGGTGCCGCTAACCCTGGCAAGGATCAGTGGCTTCTTCTGCGTCGCCTGCGGCTGTTTGATTTCCTCCACTTGCCGTTTCCCCCTCTCCTACGCTTGTTTGTCTTGCGAGATAATGAGCGATACAGTTTTAACCTGAGACCAAACACATAATAATTATAAACATATGCTCACACGTTGTCTATAAACACGAGTTCCCAAAACAGAAACAAAATCATTTAGAGGTGTTGTATAATTAACAGTGGGACAAGTTTAACCACAGGACAGGATTTATTTTTTTTTACTGAAAAATAACCCTGAAATGAAAAAATAAAAGGATTTAGAAATGTACAAGAAAAAAAAGTCAAAGCTTAGAAAATAGTCACAAAAAGTGTAAACGTTGTCAGCATTGTCAGCATTATACATTTATTTATAAATAAATGTGTTGCCTTGTGTGAAGCAGTTTAAAAAAAACAAACAAATGCCTCTTAATTGAACTATAATGGATTGTTACTGTCACCGTTGTTGCAGCACTGAGCTGTATCACAGTTTCAGTGCTGACACAGAGAGCTTCCACTACAAACCCATTTAGCTTGAAAAGGTGGTTTTCAAGGTGGCTACAGTATGGGGTCTGTGTTGTAGTGCGCCGACTGCAGATGCATATTTGTCTTTGTGAGTCAGCTTTACGATTGGCATTCAGTTCAACTCCCTGCAGGATCTCAAGTAATAAATATGGAAATCTGAGCATGAGAGCCAGGCTCTTCTCTAGCTGTTTTTTTTTTTTTTTTTTTGCCTATTGCACAGTTTAGTTTTTTTTTTTTGCCTATTGCACAGTTTAGTTGAGTATCGCTTTAGCATAAACACACTGCTAGTGAACAGTATGAGTGGAGCTTTCTCAAATGGCAAAATTCGACTCGATCCCTCAGAGAACATTTTACAAACAGAAATGAAACATGTTTAGTTTGCAAGGTCCTGTTTACCTCCACTGATTTGTCTCTGGAATTGTATGGGAGATCTGATGATGAGAGGAGGAGGGAGGGAAATTATCTGTGGACAATAGATTTTGCATGTTGCATTTATGCCTTTTCTGTAAAAGGGAAAGACCAGCAGAGCCCCGGGCGCCTGGCACCAGAATATCCCGAAATTCCCTCCCCCACCTCGGGCACACACGCCGTGACCAAACCTTCTCTGTGATAAGGACGCCAAGACTAGTGTCCGGGAAAAGTGTGTAAATATAGTAATCTGGAAGCAAATATAAAAGTAAGGGAAAAGTGTGCCTGACGAAAACATTGGCCCGAAGAGCACACAACAAAAGCTTTATTGAAAGTCTCATTTCCTTGACTATTAGGCTCCTATGGAGTTGGTTTTAAGGCTACCTGTGAAAGTGCTCGATGCGGGACCCTGTAATCAGCCTCTGCCTGAGAACTAATCACCATAAGAGGAGAGTGTTTGAAAATACTGTAAATGTGCTCTGGAACCAGAAAAGGCAGTTCAACCGAGCTGAAAATGGATGTTTACGACAGGGAATGATGAAAGGGTATGCACAATTCACAGGCAGGATTAACGTGGGCTGACTCACATGAACTGTGAATAAAAGCGTGACACCATTCAGAGTCTAAGTTGTCAAGTCTGAGTACATGAAAGTGGATTGGAAAGCAGAGACTTCACGTCGGACGTGAAGTGACAGGTCATGTCAGGTCTGCACAAGGACCAGACCCAGATGCACAACTCCGGAGTAAAAGTTCAACGACAACTTTATTCTCAAAATTCAAACAAAATCTAAATCTCTCAAAAGAGGGAAAAATAATAAAAAACTAGCAAAGTTGACAAACATAATAAAATCACTCGTACGAGGAAAAGAACTGCTCAGGAAAGAAACAAGAAAAAAAACCCTCTCGCAAAAGAAAAACAATTCGAGTAACAAAAAAAATCATAAAAGACAAAATAAATAAAGAACACAAATAAAAATAAATAAATGAAGACTAAATAACCTTGACGTGATAATTTCTTCACACACACACACACACACACACACTTGGTAATGGGGTAAAAGAGGAAACAATCTGGGCATCTTCCCCCGCTCCAATTTATATTTTTAATAACCAACCTGCAAAGCAAAGGTGAAAGGGCATCGAGTGTGCTGAGTAAGTCGGTCAGGCTCAGACAGAGATGACTGTGCAGCCTCTGGGCGAACGCTGCAATAAGAGAAATAACCAGGCGTCAGAATACTCAGTATCTGAGAGCTGGGTAATGCTCTGCACCGGACATCTGCTACACATAGATCTATAGCTGACAGAAGCACTCAGCTCAGGGGTGGGCAATTAATTTTTACAAGGGGCCACATGAGAAACCTGAATTGTGTCAGAGGGCCACACAGTAGCTGGGTGGTGTCACGTAAATCGCAGCTCTCATCCAAAGCCAGACAAAAACAGTCAAAGTCGGACGTAAATGTAAACGCTTTTCAAAATAAAATTTCAAATTTCAAAATAAAAGCAGCACAGTTGTATTGTAAGCATGACAGATATTTGTTTAATTTATGTTGTAATTTATGATTGGCCTCACGCGGGCCGGACAGAGACGTAGAAAGGGCCGGATGTGGCCCGCGGGCCGTAATTTGCCCAGGTCTGACTCAGCTCATCCAACCACAGACGACACAAGAGAAGAACAGATCCTGACTCATCTGTAATGGTTCATCTTCAGAACATGACGTCTCTTCAAACTGTCCACAAGAGTCACTCTTCACTTGATGGAGTTCATTCACATTCCCATATTTTCACAGCCATAAGATCAGAGATTATTTTGTATGAGCGAGTCATTAATACACAGAGAGTCAGGGGTCAAAGGTTTTGCCTCTCTGTGGCCCACAGGCTCTGTGTCTGCTCTGTGCACCAGGGTCGCCATGGCTTGTTTTTGTGTATTACAGCGATGATGACTTACTGATGACTTCAGGCTGTCTGTGATTTTCAAAAAAAAAATAATAAAAAAACTAAAAAAAACATCATCACATGTGTTGATGTAACAAGGCAGTGTGACTGTGGCTGTACCGCGCTCTGGAAGATTTGGGCTGGGGGTCCGCTTTACCAAACGCCAGGCACCATGTGACAGTTCCACCTGACACACAGTCGATAAGCACCACAAGCTTATTATTATTTATGTGTCCACGTTCTTTGCAAGAGCAACAACGACCCGCAGCTTTATCAGTGATCAGTGGCAACTTGAACCTACATTATTCTGCTCATTATCACACATATTAATCATTCCACACAAGATATTGAGTTTACTGATTTTATTACAAGCTGAGTTAAATTACAAGCTTCTGGGGAAAAGGGGAGTTTCCCAGAGCTCAATTCACACAAACACAGAGAGAACTATTTTGTATACTGTTTTTTTGCTCAACATGGAAATCAACATGTGTATACGCCTTATCCAGGTACGCATGTCAGTACTGACTATACACAATCATATTACCTTTATAAAATACATGTTATGAAGGTGGAGCGAGGACAGCGGCACAGAACAACAGGCACACGAGGCAGAGAGATGTAAACAGTTGAAGCCACAGGCGTCACAAGACCCAGGCACATGACTCAGTGTTAATCAGTAAACTCTATCGTTAGACCCTCCAGGTTAAACTGTGCATAAATTATGCATACGCTTCAAATAAATACAACCAAACATCCCCAGCAGTGATTTTACTCCAAGTAAAAGGGACACACACACACACACATACGGCCAAGCAGTTTAAAAACAAGTGTATAGGAATAAGCAGTCACTAACATAAGAGGGGTTTGCCTCATGCAGTCAGTGGCCTACGTCACAGGTTCCACTGAAATATAGCAAAAACCTGCTTTGCAACCAATCTGGCCTCTGGCTTTGATAAGATCTGTAATCACTTTGCCTTGCGTGATAATTCATCAGCGATGTAATAAACGTCAGATGAACAGGCTCACTCTCTATAAAACACGCTGCTTTGAACAAACAGCAGGTAGTGCACCGGCAGCCGCTTTAAACGACGCTGATTTGTTCTCGCGCCACTGTAGCGTTTGCGTTCACGATCCGCCGCGGTGCAACGTGAAACTATTTCTAGACAGCTGACGGTTGCGTAATGCCCACTTTGCCCTCATGATAAGCTGTGACACCGGAGGACATAATCAGGCCACAGAGTCTTGATCAAATAGATGTCTTTTGAGGTGAGCTGTGGTTTTTATTCATTAGGGAGTGTCACCGTGTCGCTTTTTTTTTTTTCCTTCTTCTAACTTTTGGCACTGCATTCGCTTTGTAGTCTTGTTTTTCCTCCCGGGGCGTAACATCACCGTAGCCTGTCTCTGCACTTCCTGGCTTTATTCAGGCCCAAACTCTTGCCAACCCTGACTTGCAGCCCCTCAACAAACTATTGATCTTGTTGTTGAATATTAATGTGGTTTGCGGATCAACACGCTGTGACTTAACAATATAAAAGCTAGAAGTATGGAACAATATTGTTAGAGGGGCGGGGACGGAGTGGAAAACACATCGGCAGATTGAGTAAATATGTGGCCTAAATTCGACAGCGTATTATTTTTGTTGAATACTGGATACTTACTTACCAGATTTTCATTTCCTCTAATATACAGTTTTGGCTATGCTTGAAGTGATAACATATTCAGAAAAGGCTTTTTACTAACTCAAGCTAAAGTAGTACACACCAAAACACTCATTGGAGGACCATTATTAGGATCAGTGGATATCATGTTACAGCCCATGTTATACTACCTGTAGTAAAATGAAATGGTTATTGAAATAGAGCTGGGGTCATCAGAATGTCAGCTGACTCTCATCCTCATCCTGGCCTGTCTTACTGACTGAGCTCGTCTTCTTCTTCTTGTATCTCCTACCTGACATCGTTCCTTAATCTTGACTTTAGACTATTTGTCAGATCTGAACTTTGATATCCCTCATATTATTCCTTATGCACTTTCCTTTTTTTTTTTTTGTTACTGCTCAGTGGTTCCTGTAGTTCGTGTGGCTGTGTACCTCTACGCTTCGTGACTACTTTTAACATATCATTCTAGGGTAGTGTTAACATCTGGCATCTGGTAGATGACAGCTGAAGAGATTTGGCATTTAGGTGGTAGGCAGCTCAAACTCATTTACATTTTTATTGTTCAATAATTGCCACTGTGAGAAAAACAAGCCGAGAAACTCTCACGGATCATATTCTTCTTTTACAAATATAATTGTTTTTCTTGGTTTTATATGTTACCTGTAATTATAATGGGGAAAAGCAATTCAGAGTAAGAGAGATTTTACCATCGAGCTACAAGAAACAATGTCTGTCTCAAATATAGAAATAGTATTTTGCAGGTGTTTTACTTTCAGTTTCACCTTTTGGAAACATTCTACCCTCAAGGCGGCCGAGTTGACTGATTGAACATTAAACAGGCTTTTTCTTTTTTCTGACGAGCTGGCTTTTTGGTAATTTATGATTATGATTTTTCTCCTAATTGTTTTAAGATCACAGATTCTGTTCTCACTTTCCCTGAGGGCAAATTCATTTGGGCTCTGTATACAAATAATTAGAACATGTTAAAAAAAAAAAAAGATTATCAGACCCTGTTCAGCTCTTTTAAAACTTAAGATATTCTAAATTTGCGAGAGAATGGATTTTTTTTTCGACACCATCATTATGGCATTTGGATGCACTCACCGACTCCAATGTCATAAATATTATACTCCAGTATGATTTTGAACTAACACATGCACTCGCCCCCAGGCATGCCATTTATAGCAGCAGTAGAGTATGAATGACTTGCCTCTACCCACCTATAAAGCCTCATCCTTAACTCAGCCCAAGTGTTGCTTCTGCATCCCCACAACATAAAGCATTAATGTTGTGGACTACACCTACGATACACTCGCAATATCTGTTTGTGAATTGCTGTTCGAAGGTCATGTTGTTCATAAAAATAATAGAGTGCCATGAGTGCAACGCTCACACTGCTGGGCTCATGTGTCTCCGCCTTCTACAATAGACTGTTCTGATGTTCAATGCCTCATATAAAGAGTCACAGTCTATGTGTGCTGCTTTTTGTACCACACACATTTGATTGCACTAATTGGCATTTTAAAAGTGACAGGCTGTGCACAAATGTAACTATTCTGTTCTTGTCATTATTATGTAATCATGTCAACTTTTTATATGGAGGTCAGTCAAAAACAAATAGTGCTGACAGCTTCAGGAAAACGATTAAAGAATGAGACACACAAAATGGAAAAGAAATGGAACACAAACAGACACAAGGACACAGAGGAGTGACAGAAAAAGACAAAGCATGCGTGATACAATATTGATTTCAATTGAATTTAAAGGCCAAAGAAAAGAGATGTGTTTTCAACCAAGATTTAAAAATGTCAATAGCGCAGAGTTATATGGGGGGATGAACTCTCACACACACTCTGAGTCTGACACCATAAGTTCTATCACAGAAAGAGGGACTTTTGTTTTGCATGCAAAGTGTTGGTAAGGTTCTGTAAACGTCTATTGATTCTGTGTGGAAGATGTCTGTTACTCTGTGAGGACGCAGGGTATAATAGGTCCCTTGCGCCCCCTTGCTAATCACAAGAGGCGACAAGTGGGGCAGAATGTGATGTGTTATAATGTAATGTGACTTGGCAGTAATACGCCTAGTTGTTTGCCAGCCTCCATTAAACAACAGAAGAAGATGCCTGTTGTGGCCTATAGCTTCTGGAAGAGGGATCCTCCATTTTTGCTCTGCCCGATGTTCTTCCCTTTTTCTCCACGTATAAACGTATAAGGCCAAATTGTGGCACACGATTGTGCTATATAGATAAACCGATATGGAATAAACCATATTCAAAGTGTGTAAAGATTTTTAAAACTATAGTATAAAAAAATTATATAATGAGTTTAACTCAGTACACGAAAACGCTAATTTTCCCCTTATCAGCTGATGTGTAATCCTTTTATCTTCCATTAACTTTCTAATTCAAAAGGAGCACTTTAACAATTTGAAGAGAGACACAGAACAGCTTATTAGTAATGTGGAGTAACACTCACTCCATGATAAGTTTATAATGACAATGATTATGATTATTCATGTCTGAGAAAATGACTAGTGAGATTTGTTGATAAGATAAGATAAGATATACCTTTATTCGTCCCACATTGGGGAACACGTTGCATTATGGGATGTAGGTGGTTTTGGAACATGAAAACGCAACATACACACACAAAAATTAAAAAAAAAAAAGTCTCATCCTCTACTGTTTCGATTTTGACCATTTCGTTATTATCTTGCGAGTCCCCAAACTTCATGGAAGGACAATACTGAATCCCCGTTGTGAGTTGAGATGAAAATGTCTTTGGAATAAAACTCTTTTTTCTCTATATCTCCTGATGTGAGCCTTGTGTAGTTTTGTGTGACACTGACTGTTACAGTCTGAGGTCCCATCAGGCAAACCTTTGATTACGCCTCTTTACTGGTTCACAAACTGGGGGAAATAAATGAGGAGGTGGATTAGCTGGAAGAGAGCGGGAGTCAGTCATCGACTGAGAAATGCAAGATCAACCTCAAACACAAACCGGTGCAGGCTTTCAAACAGTCTCACTGCCTCTTCCGCTCACTATTCACTGCCAGCTTTATTAAAGTTTCCCGCCTCGGCTTTAAACTCGAGTCAACTTTCGTAAATGTATTTTCTGGAATTTTTATTCCTGACATCAAAGGGAAGCTGCAGGAAAATATACAGCCGGATTTTTCCCAGCAAGACATAAGAAACACACCTCCGCCGAGATAATCTAAGGCTTTTCTGTGATAAACACTGAAGTGTGGTGCTTCATTGAAATATTAAAAACGCCCATTGGTGATGAGCTGTCAGTGCAGGCAGAGGAGAGGGGCAGAACATAGTCGCAGGGCATAAATCCTCCTCTGCCTTTCATGTGTGATGCGTGTGCCCTTGGTTACCTAGTAACTCTCCTCTCCATCTCCAATAGGCGCTCCCGACTCTACGGCCGGGACCGCGCCGCGCGCTCCCGGGAAGCTCGTGTTGAGCCCAGGAGTCAAGGCAAAAGCATCAAACCGCGTCGGGACTAGGAGGAGAGCCTCCCACTGGAAAGACAAATCAAATACACAGGAAGATGTAAAAGAGAGGAAAGCAGGGGAGAGATCCAGCGAGATGGCCGCGGAGAGAGGAGCCTGAAAGTCGCCATCGCTTCTCAAGAAGGTCACTCCCGAAAACCAGAAGCAGTGCGCACAGCACGCGGATGTTTGGAGTATATATAGATATATATATACATATATATTTATATATATATATATGTGTGTGTACTGTATGAGGCTGCGAGTGGAGACGCCGAGGCAGTGAGACACTATTTCAGGAAACACGGCATGGGGGGAAATACAAGTGGAGCAGGCAGGTGAGTCATTTCATGATACTTGATGAGCAGCTGAGAGAATAATACATATATAAATATATAAATATGTAGATATTTATATATTTATATATGTATATATTCCGTGTGTGTGCGTGGTGAGCGGCGTGTAGGAGGTCTGCGGGACACATTTGAAAATCGGTCTACTTGGATTAAAACTACGAGTCATTCTGTGTGTTTGTTGTTTTTTTTTAATGAAGACAATGTAAACAGTGGGGTTGTTGTGCTACTTCACTGACGCAGCGCTGTGAAGCACGTAGACTTCCCGAAAGCATCAGGCTTTAGTGACTCCAACTCCAGCGAGTCTTCTGAGGGCTGCACGCCGAGTGTGTGTCTGTGTGTGTGTCTGTGTGTGAGTGTGTCTGTGTGTGAGTGTGTCGTTTGGTCATATATGTGGCCAGATGTTTCAACACCACTGCGATGCAAACGTCAATGCAGAAAACAGAAGGTTGTGATAATTGCTCGGGGCACTTGTTACTTGGGAATGAGCTAAAGACATGTTGTGTGCGTAATGGAGCAGTGACGCGCAGTCTCTCTCTCTCTCCCTCTCTCTCACTCATTCTCTCTCTCTCTCTCTCCCTCACTCTCTCTCTCTCTCTCTCTCTTAAAGCAAATGAAATTACAAGCTTTAAACTTGACCGGAAATTAAAGGAGGAGCTGCTGAATCGAATCGTGCAGGATGACACCGGATCTTAAATATTCTTATTTTATGCAAATGAGCTCTGCCAGCAGTTTGTAGCAATGCACACCTCCATCTGCTGCACTGACGAGCAGGCTCATGTGCCACAGGCATACGTGGGGATCCCCATTTTACAACTTCTTCTTCTTCTTCTTCTTCTTCTTCTTCTTCTTCTTCTTTTCTTTTCTTTTCTTTTCTTTTCTTTTCTTTTCTTTTCTTTTCTCAAGAATTGATTTTTTTTAAATCAGTGAATAATGGCTGGCTCAAAGTAATGCAAACAGCTCATTGTAATGCATGCACTTGACTATTCATGGAAAGCTCCCGCTACCATTTTTATAAGAGTAACATAAATTCTATAAATATATTTAATATTGGCATTATTGCAGTCAGAATGTTCTACTTTGTACTGGTGAAGTAGCCTAGAAATGAATGCCTTCCCATCACCTGATAATATTTATCATATCTGATCACTAAAATGTCGTAAACAGCTTAAATATTCCCATCTTTCTCTTTTACGTCGCCATAAACCACATGCAGAAAACTCTTGTGGTAGAAGATATATTTGATCTTAATGATCTTGAGAACCACACCTGTCCACTTTCTCACACTACGAAACCCCTGGACACATGCTGCGAGTTGGGAGAGGAATACTCTGTGGTAGAAAGAGCAATTAATGGTGAGAGGAAAAGGAAAGAGGGAACGAAAATGTAGTTGTCATGGTGATTGGATGAATAAGCAATGCGTTGCTGATACCTAAGCATTTAGGAAATGATCCAGCGTTTTAGTTGGCATGCACGCCACACTACTGGTGAGAGACGTCTTTAATGGGTTATAATAACACAGACCTAGAGAATTCATTCCCTCACATTGAAAACTGTTTTGAATTTGATTAGGACTCGTTGGTTCATGATTTGATTTGTGTCCATTTATATTGTATGTGTGTCGTCAATATCATGTGAAGGATTATGCATGCTGCTGCAGCTGCTTGTGGATTCTCTCTAAGGCCCTTTGGTGTTTTGGTATTGGTATTCCAGTCCAGGAAAGTACTATTTTTCAACTTCCCTGCTGTTTTAAAATCCATCCCCTTCTCTTTTTTATGCATTTTTCTGGGTTGTGTTTGAACTGTGTAACAATCGCGGCGGCTTAACTTACAGAGGTGTGACAAATTAAATGACAAAAATCGAAAAACTGGTAGAGAAACAGTGGAGTGACAGGGACCCAGCCATTAAGTGCAAGTATAATAAAAATCATGTGATTCAAATACAATGGCCTTCGCAGTCACCACGTCTCAACCCAGCTGAACACCTATATGGGAGATTTCAGACCTGCTGATTCGCCAACCCCGCTGCAGCACCATCATCAAAGCACTACACAGAGGAATATATTTAAAAATAACGATTTTCATGCTTCCAGTGTGAGTCGAAGCCAAAAGCACATTGAAGCCGTTCGAGTAGAACAAAGTGGCCCAACACCGTACCAAGACACTTAATGTTGTTTGTTCTTTTAATTTGTCAGCCTGATAAAAAATAATAATAACAATAAAAAAAACCTGCTGGAGAATAATTACAGCAAACGCTGAACCCTGACAGCTTTCATTTGCCTGACAGAGTAGACTCAGTTGGGCCCAGAGTCGCTCTACACCTGACTGCTGTTCTTCTAAACACCCATTTCAAAGTTTAGCACCGAGTCTGTTGTTTACCCCCACGCGTCTCAAAACTTTTCAGGAAAAGCTCTGTGAGACTTCCTGTCTGCAGTAAAGGTCAGCCTGGCTTCTCTCTGACCTAACAGGAATACACCTGAGAACGCGTTGGCCTGACTTAACATGCATCAGCCACTCATTGGTCTGTGGCCCGGGAGGCCCCTCGTTCTCCAGCCTTCACTTTCCCTCTCAGCATGCTCTCATTATTGCCCTCATATTCAGACACATGGAGTGAGGTGTGTGAGAACGTGTGCTCCTCTGTGTATAGGCAGACGGCTGCTGTTGCACATTGGAGAAAGGCTGTGGAAGGTTATTTGTGTTTTCTAATATTCTTCATTGTGTTTGACGTGTTGTCTTAAAGCTGCAGGAGTAGGAGCGGAATAATTTCCCAAATGGATACCTCTGACCTTCCGAAAATATGTCCTATCGTCGCTCATCTTACAGCCGAGGAAAAGACTGTCATTGCTCCAGCATCACAGCCACAACTTTGCAATGTCATCCGCACAAAAAGAAAAAGGCATTTGCGGACATATTAGATTTATTACAGATTCGTTTTTTGTTTTTTTTTACCACGTTACAAAGAAAACAAAATAACTGCTAGGACTTGATGACTTGATTAAGAGACATATACACACACACACACAAACTAGGAAGAGAATCACTCTTTATTTCCGTACCACTACAATGTCAATCAATTAAAATGTTTTTGGTTGCCCCTGACAACTAATTGAAATCACATAAATCCAAGTCTCATGATGCGTCAACTGGGCTCGTTCATAATCTTGTCATTCACAGTCGTTCAGTGACTAATGGAGGAGCAGAAACTTGTCTCTTGCTATTTGCTCAGGAGAATATGCTTTTTATCACCATTAAATCGCATTGTTTGTGACAGAACTGCCAAAAATACCCCAACTGTTTGTGCGAGTGTTACTCTAGACGAGCGACAGTCGACTCAATACGCTTGTGTCATATTCGTTTTAATAATGAATAGGACATATTTGTTGAATCTGTGACAAGATTAAAGCGTCTTTGTATGACTAAGAAAATGGTTTTGGCCTGAGGCACAAAGATGCACCATAAGTCTCCTGCACATAGCATCTTTGACAGAGATTTTACATTGCTCGTGGCCCAAAACCATCTCCCCTGGCTAACAGGTTTCCCTGCCAAAGACCAGTGTCTGCTTACTAAACAAGAATCTTCAGGACATCGCCATTTTAACAACAAAGCAGATGTCACGCAGTATGCCTCCATTCACTGACTGCCAGAAGTCGCCCATTTATTATTTATTTATTAATTAGACAATTTACACTAAATAACACCCAGAGCAAGGACAAAGCCAACAGAGTTTAAATCAGGGACTCAACTAAATACGCAGCAGCAGCAGCAAGCGAGGAGCTATTTTTAATTGTTTTGCTTTAAACGGAGACTTTTTAAAAATGCATCACATGGAGCGAAACAGCAAGCGATGGTGGGATAATGTCACGACAGGGAGCGAGAGCGTCTCTCGGATACAAAGCTGTGCTTTAGACTTACGTAAGCTCGGGCTGGCATAAAACTCAACATTCCTGGGCCACATGCAAAATAAATGAATGACCTTTTTACCTCGGACCTATAGGAAACAATCAGCTCCAGCAGTTTGTGCCTGTTTGTTGGCTGATTTGTTTTGTGGAGCTGATGCGTTGATACTTTCGCACTGTGGCTGCGATTGCGTGTTATTAGCATTTCCACTCCTACTGCCTGCAACTTTTCAGCTCATCTGAGTTTGAAATAATACAAAATAGGTTCTGAAGTAAACAGAGAAAGATATTTCTGCCTCACTGCTTTGGCCCTGCCGGTTTGGTTTTGGAAAAGTTCACCTTAATCCACACGATTCCAATCCAAATTTCATTCCCTTTAATCCGCCCAGACAACAACATACAGACAAGTGACGGGGAGTCAACGCGCTGTAAGTCCCGGGCATGAACTGTCCCGGGAAAGCTGATGTGCCGCTGTGGGCCTTTAGCCCATCAATTCCCCAGCGTCTTATCCGACCGAGCAATCACATTGTCCTTTTCTCTCCTCATTTTCTTAACATGGAGTGAGTGGGTCTGACAGGACACAGAAGCAAGGACCCATCTAATTCATGGGGTAAATTAGTCGAGATAAGGCCTTAGTCAGTACCTCCAGCCTACTATAGATCCCCTGGGGCAGGCTCTTAAGGAGCTTAGTAAAAGCCTGCCGTATGAAGACATGACATGGAGCTGACTAAATGGGCTACGTTGGCGTGTCTTCCATCAATCTAATAGGCATATGTGGGTCACTGTCATTCAGGCTGTAATCCCATTCAATTTATTCATTCCTGGTTATTAATTGTGAGTTTTGGGAAAACATGACAGCATGTGTAAGAAAGGTAAAGGACGGTGCATTAGTGAAGCTGCGATGCAGCTGTACAGTGAACTGACAAAGAGCTTAGGCCCATTCAGAAGACACTATGAATGTGTGCCACCAAATCAATAATGAACACTGTTTTACTCATAGTATAAGAACAAGGAGGAGTCAGTGGGTCGCGTACACTGGGGAAACAATTAGATGCCGCTTGTGCTTCATGGCGCCACTTTTTTTTTTTTTTTGAGCTTCGTGCACTTCACTTAATTTTTCTCGAGGGTCCAGCAGCATGTCTCAGTCTGAGAAATTACAGACACCGGCCGAAAAGTTTTTTTCAGCCAGGGCGACAAAGGGCCGTGTCAGGTCGCGGTCGTGGTCGTGGTGATAGATGCTGGGCTGTGTGAAGTGGAGAGTGCGATGACAGATAGGACACCAGTCTGGTGGCTGCATGTTAACCTCTTAATGCTGACAGATTACAGATTTAAATATTTGAAATCTCACAGAGCACATGCTGCTGGTGATGAAGGGAGTGGAAATGACTGCGGTAATGCAAGAGATTAATGGCAATCCTTTCTCTCTTTCCCACGCACGCACGCACACACCCCTACGCCATGCGCACACACTTGTCAGGAAATACACTTGCTCTCTTTTGCATGCCCGCCTCTCATCGTCTTCTTTTGCCTGGATGTGTTGGTGTTTGCACAAAAAACACAAATCCACTGCCACTGAGTCCGGCTTCGGTGTCACGCTGTCTGATCTTTGTCATTTTGGGTGAGCTGTAAATAATAATAATAATAATAAAAAAAAATTATATGTTGTTTTTTATAATACGTGTTTTGGTTTAACCCCAACCCACGCACTATTTACCTGTATCTGTGAAAATGTGTCCACAGATAAGGCAATGTGTACATATGTGAGTTGTTCAGAGCTCTTGCCTATCTAGCACTCATTTATCATTTTACTATTCTCAGCACTGAGAATCCTGGAGACCAAATAAAAGACTCTGTGTATCATAAACATAAAGCACAGGCTGTTGATGGCGCATTCATTTTTTCTCCCCGTCACAGCAGCGAGCCTTTGGTTTGTCTCCGTGTCGATGACACTGTGTTTTACTCGGCTCTGTCTCCAGCAGTAGTTTAGAAATAGTGCAACCCCTTCCCTCTGAGAAGTTTTCGTCTTTTGGCCCAAAGGAGTGGATAACCTATTTTTCCCCTCTGCGTTTCCTAAAGTACAATACCATTTCTCTAAATGAATCCCCTATTTCAAAACCCTCTCCCCAAATGCCAGATACACAAGAATAAATCCCTTCATTTCAGTCTTTACAATCTGCCTTAAAAAACCTGCCTGTGTAATTTATGTGTAACTGTAAAATGTAAACTCCTCCTCAGAACATTAAAACCCCTCAAAAGCCCCAAACAAAAAAACAACAGTGCATTCATGTCCTTGCAGTGCCTCAGTATAGCTGTGACTCTGACATTGCTGGTGCTCACATTTCCTCCCGTACACACAAAGACTCTGAATCGCCTGTAGGTTTGAATGTGCGTTTTAATGGATCTCTGACTGTTTGCCCTCTGACGTGTCCACTCCTATAGTTTGCAATCCCAGTAACCTCAATAGGAATACATGTTACACACACACATACTGTATATAAAGCAATATGTATGCAGCAACGCAATAGGATTCTCTTTATATTATTATTGTGCATTACAATGTGGCAGGTTTTTACATGAGATTTAATGACAGTGAAAACCCTGTACCTGAACAGAATGTGCACCTGCTGTGGGACTACTGGTTTATTTTTTATTATTTTTTGCTTACATGTAGACCTGCTCCTGGCTGCAGTCTATTTATATCTCACGCCACTTTGCCAGTTTTGCGAACGCCTTTGGGGACAGAGAAATTCCTCCATCAAGCTCCATCTGTGACCACGCTCTTCCCAAAAGGAGCCATCCTCCACAGTTATAGCCTTCTTCCAGTGATTATCACGCCATCACTCTGTGTAAGACCAGGCTCCAGGAAATTGACGAGATATTAATCTGACAAAATTATTAACATGGGAAATTAGACGGAGGAATTTTCCACGGCACAGATTGTGTTTTAAAGGCAGGATCCTCCCTCTCCATGTCTGTTTGACATTAACGAACAGAACTATTAACCTATTAGTCGAAATATTTTGTTGTGGTACACATCAAGCTTTAAAACCTGTGTTTAAGAGTTTATTTGACCCAAGACGTCATTGACTTGCCGCAGCTTATTAAACTGATACAGATCCAGATTCACCTGGAAATCTGGGTTATTACAGAAATAGCCTCATGGCTTATTCTCCCAAGATGGAAGCTCTGATGAAATGATGACAGTGGGTCACTATGACAATGGACTGTCTGAAACTAATGTGAGCAAAACGGTAGCATCAAGGTTTTGATGATTACTCGTTGGTTTCAGGTTTTTAATTCAGAGATTTTTTTTTTTACCTTAATACTTTAGTGTTGTGGGTGGAGACATTAGGCTGCAAGGAACCTCTAGGCATTTTTCTGATCTTTAAAGCAGCACAGATTTGAGGGTTTTGCTAAAACCGCCCAAATTATACACGCAAAACCTATAATCACATGTAAATTATATCGTGTATAACTAGGTGGGAAGCCCTTTGGACCATGATTATTAATATACAGGATTCCCAAGGGCTGAAATTGAAAAACTGATGCATTTTGTACCCAGTTGAAGGAGTGAATCTGAAAGGTTCTGTCTCTCGAGTCTCAACGAGAGGAAAAAGGATTTGGGATGAGAGACTTCAGAGTTGTTGTTTCTCTCATAGGTCCTTTTGACTGCACCCGCTGCGAATTTCAACCAGGCGTAAGAGCAAGTGAATGACATAATAGTAGTGGGCAGTTCAATCCAGATGCTGAAGAGTGAAATGATACTGTTGGAGAGAAATGGTTCCCGGAGAGGAGCAGGAATTGAGAAGGGATCAGGGAGGATAAGGGTAAGGACAGGAGGAAGGAATGAGATTGAAAAGAAACAAGAGGAAAATGGTTAGGTTGGAGAAAGGTAAGCCTGAATAAGTCTTCTGACAAGAGAGAGCTGGGCTAGAGAAAGCCAGTCAAACAAAAATCTGCCAAGTTTGTTTAATTCAGACTCTGGAAAACTACATCTTTACTATTTTTTTTTAAATTCAGGGTCAAACAACGCCTCAGAATTACATCCCAGAGTTTTTGACTCTCTCTTTCATGTCTCTGATTGATACAGATCTCCCTGCCATGTTGAAAATTACTAAATGATTCAATGTTTTTTGACAAACCCAGAACTTACTGGCATGCTCATTGAATATTCTCTTTCATCATGTTCCTCTTTCAATCCGAACCTGCTTCGCACACATTTCGTGCATTTAAAATTCTTCAGATGCCCCAGCTCCAAAGCAAACAGTGACAATAAGCATTTATGGTTGAAGCGTGTTGGGAGCCTAGCACCCAGTAATGGGTTAACGAATGGGATGTCAATGGGAGTTATTTGGTGTTACTGCTGTAGAAAAACAATCTTCCAAACAGGCTTATGAATTTACATTCTCTCAGCATCTTTTTCAGCTGTCTCCAATTCCAAAGCTAAAATAAATAATTGAAAGGAAGTAATATATCACAATCACATATTTTAGTGGGACTTCTAAACTACTACATTCCGCATTATTTGATCGGCCCTTGAATAAAGTACCTAAAGGAAAAGTAATTAGCCGGCATGCACACACACACTTTCATGCTGCACCCGAAGACTCCTCAGGGTTGACTCTAATGATACCCATGTGATTTATCCGGCAGATCCTTGATCAGTGTGTAAAAAAGAACCCAGAACTAACCTAATAAGGCTATCTCTGCCTTTGTTTCCCACCCTGGCTTTTGCATAGCACGAATAGGAAAGCCATCGGGAACGTGGGTCTCAGTGGCCCACTTTTCCTTCATATTGATGCTTTGCTGCACACAAACTGACAAACAGCTGCATCGCATGTAAAGGTCTTTCAAGTCTAATCCATTAGCAAAGTTCCTGAGCAGAGGAATTTTAAGCCGAATATCCTCCATTGAGGAAATGTTTACTCTTTTAATTGGCGAGCGCAGTGTGAAAGGACTCGTCATACGCAGTTAAACGAGGATCCTTAGTTTGCCTCTTAATCTGTGACTTGCACTCCATCCGCGCAAAAACAAAACAGTGCTAAAGATAAAAAGCAGCCGAAACAGTAGAGCTGGGATATAGTGGTGAAAGGCTCATCGAGGATATTTATGTAATCTTGGGGCACCAGGGCGGACTCAACCCGACTCAGAGTCGCTGTTGCGGAGAGAGGCCCAAGGACAGTAGCAAATTTTCTAAATCCCTAGTAGACACAGAAAGTTAAGACAACCAGTGTTGCAGTAAAACAAAGCCCTACCCATTTATCTGCGCATCCCACACAACCGCTGGCCCAGATTTACAGCTCCGGGCAGCTAGAGCTACCAAATCTTCTGGCAGTCACAGCCGCAGTTATTGATATGAAGCGCAAGAATCCCACCAAGGAATTCTGAGCTGGAGGAGCTGACCTCCCCTTACATGAGCTGCACTGTCATGATTCAGGATCTCACACCAAAAAGAGATATACACACTGTATTTATATATATATATTCTATAATCACATTGTAAACTGGAAAGAATAACGTTTCTCATTGATTTTTTTGCTCTTTCTCTGAACTTGTATAGCAAGTATCTCATAGTTTGCGGCATTACGAGTTTATGGATTGTTTGACAAAGCCAGGTCTTTGATGAGCATTTGTACCCTCTGGAGACAGACCATAGCTGCGTTTCGATCAAGTGCAAACTGCCTGTTTGAAAACAAATAAAAACGGGCCTGCTCTCATCATTAGATCTAAAGCACTTAATCCTGCACAAAGGCGGCTCTCCTCTTCTACGAAAAACCTTTGTATCCATCACATATGGATCTCCTTGTATGTCTGCATACTAAGTTGCTGATGGTAACCCTCTAGAGGTTGAGGGCAGTCCTCACCATCAAGGCGCTCTTCCCCTCAGGCGCAGTTCCAGATACTTTCCAAATGATTCATTACATTTAAAAAAATAAGTGTCGCATGTATTACAGTGGTTAAGCAGAGAAAAAACACTATTCACTAATTCATGCTTTTGTCATTAAGACTTAAATCACAAAAGGTTTTTTAAAAAAAAACCTTCTCGGAAACCAAGACACACTTGCATCTGAAAACTACATCTGAAAAACAAATATCTCACTGTCTCTTATGAAGCGTTAACGCACAACCAGACTCCCGATCAGAAGACAACAAGTTGGAAATTGGTTATGTGCTATTGCTTTTAGTGTCTGTGAACACTGTTGGAAGGCTTTGTGGTCACATGAAATTGTACAGGAGGCATGAGGCAACTTCACAGTTGCGTTTGGTCTTTGCAGAAACACCAAGCACTTCGGCGCGAAAACAACAATGTCCTTGTTGTTCCGTCTCCTCTACATTCATGCCTGGTAAAAGCAACATAAAAGTCCCTTCCCCTGTGCGAGCCCCTGCTAGTTACACTTGTATCGCCACAGTTCAGCCACCGAGGAATAGTTTTCAAAGTGTCACCGTTTAGGGCATGGTTTGGATGTCAGCAGTTAAATGAATAAATAATGTGCCCTCAAGTTGCATTCGATGTAGCGGGATTTGATCTGATATGACTATTCATTCGAGCTAACATCCAGATGTTAGAGGAAAAGCCCTTTTCCCTCCCCCTCTGGTTGCTAATGAAACATGGAACAAGGAGGATGTCTGTTGTTCCACCAACAAAAACATATGGGGGAAAGCACAATTTGGAAATGTTGCATTGTGTGCCTGTGCACATAAAGGATCACGGTTACACAATATTGCGTAGCACTGCATATATACAGTATCTACAGTATGTGTTGACATTGCTTTGGGCTTTTTTTTGTTGCAATGTAGGCAGAGACTAGGAAGAGAACTACAGTAGTAGCTCGCAGTCTGCATTGTGTGCAGTCTTTGAGGAAGTGCAGACAACCTGAGGCCAAATTTTCCTGCGCTGGTTGGACGTGGCCTACTTCTAAGTGTGCAATCATTAAAGTGGTCTTCTATGTCTCTTAAAGTACACAAATGGGATTTTAATTCACTGTGCAGGAAGTGTATATATGTATATGTATATACATATGTACACACACACACACACACACACACAATGTTTTAATCTATGCTCTTTTTGGACACATTGTACATATGGCGCCTTGCTTTATGACCTTGCATGCACACTGTAAACTGCAGTGTCTGAGTGTTTGGTACCGTATTGGACTACTCTTGTCTCATGGACTTTGTAATGCCGGTGTGTGTTTGAATAATTTCCTTGGGGAGACACTCTAAGTGCAATGTCTAGGACTCAGGCGTCAGCAGTAATATCAGGGCAACCTCTCCTCTTCTCTCCACTGTGCGCGATGGCATGGGGGATATTACAGCATTAGAACGCATGAATTATAGCCACAGTGTTAGCTCAATGTCAGGGGACACAGAGGTGTTTCTGTTTCTGCCACAACGGAATCAGTGAAGAGCGAGAAAAGGAAAAACGGGGAGGGATGAGGGAGGTGCAACGTGTTCTGATTCCCTTTGCATGTGGTTTTTGGCTAATTTGGCCGATCAGTGCTATATTGAATCAGGATGCCTCATTTGTTCCAAACTGTTGTTTGAGACAGCTCCTCTGTTTAATAGGAAGGCTGCTGTGCTTACATGGCACCTGCTATGACTGAGCACTGTGCGTCATAGCAAATGGATCTGAGCATTTCCCAAAGACAGGAGCAGAGATCCATCCAGTGCAATAACAAAGGATGCATTACCTAATAGATTTGGCAGAAATTCAGGCCGGTCTGATAGAGCTGGGTTACAGTACTTTAATCAATCACTAAGAACATGAGCCAATTTCGGAAGAAGCCTGACGTTCAAGATAGGCTTTCAGACAGGATTAGAAATAGTGAATGGAGAGTGGACATATCTGCCAGGGCAAGCCAAAGGGACTGTCAGGGGACAGTGGTGGAGGTATGTCTCAACCTCACCCCATTCACCCCCAGTTACACTTGTTTCACAATGTTGTTTATTCTTCTTCACAAATGCAGATGAGTATTAGTAACAAGGCAGTGTTGGTTGCTTCAGTTGTTTACCCCCCCCCCCCCCCCATTCCAGAAAGGGCACTGTCATTCCCCCCCATTCCAGAAAGGGCACTGTCATTTAACAAGTCCCTCGGAGCTCATCATCAGCTGGCTTGACTAACAATAACAGGAATATCAATGTGAACATGCGGTGAGCAAAGTAAGATGGCTGCTATTCTGAACAGACAACTGTGAGAGGCACTGGAGGAAAAACAGGGTTTTCTCTCTCTCTCTCTCTCTCTCTTTGGATCTTGTTTACCCTGGGCAAATAACCCAGCATGCTCTATGACTTTCAAATAACTGGACACCAGGACATCCACTGAATTTCTGATTAGCTCTTCTCAGGATTTAAGGATAAATCTGACTTTATCCTCAGATTTTTAAAATTGAATTAGCTGTTTTCCAACCCTACAGAAACCCTTGGGGGGAAATCCCAGCCTTCAGCTACAACCCCAGCCCCCAAGCATGCACTGGATCAATGGGGAAAGCAGCCAGAGACCGTGACAGTGCTGGATGAGGGGATGGTTCAGTTGTGGTGATTGATATCACTTCACTAATCCCTCCACATCTCCTCCAAATCCACCTGCTGAAACTCTGAATGAGCCCGTTATGTGATCATTCAACATGGAAATCCTCCAAAACACATTTACATTTCCTGCTATCATATTTTTAATGTAGCTTCTTTATGATTGCATTGAAATGAAAGGTTTTTATTTACACTCCTGGATTTTATATAGCTCGGCATTATGCAAATTCCTTCTCAGTGCATTCTCCAGTAAACCAGGCTTTCACTGAAATGCCTGCTTTCTCCATTGATCCACATATCTATATTACAGTACTATTAATTACCTAAACACCTCTTATGAACAGCTTTGGAGGCCATGTGGTGCAGCATGTCTTTGTTTGGTCTCTGTTTACACTGAAGCTGAAGGTCGCCCCCTCATTAGTGCGGCGGCATCTTTTTCTGATGTTGTGATATACATAGTAATCAAGTGTGACTCACATTGCTGTTCACTGTTGACCTTTAGTTAAAAGCACGTCGCTGCTGGGTCAGTACGAAACCTAATTATTCCCCCATAAAACTCCAGGGATCATGTACAGTGGACAGACCTCATTTAATCTGCTGTCATTAGGCTACGGTAACCCTGCACTACTTCTGTAAAGAGGACCCAAACCATAATGCTCCTGAATTCATTATACTGTTTTGAAAAAAAAAAAAAAAGATGCTGTTGTTTTTTTGGTTTGGTTTGTTTTTTTACACACTCAAATACATCTCGGTTTTCAGCTATGTATTTAGAAATCCTGTTTTCCTCACAACAATACACTTTGGCACCTCTCACTTCTCTGCAACTACCATGTATTTGCATGTCAATGGCGTCGTTCTGCCATTGTGCTTTTGGCATTGGTGAATATTCTCCAAGGAAGCTAACGAGTCGAGAAACATCAAAATACTGTGCAACGCTGCTTTCAGCATCACCACAGTATTTTCTCAAAACTCACCTCGGCTTAAATGATCAGATTCGGGCTCTTAAATGAACTATATAGGGCTTTTTTTCTGAGTGCATGCAAGAGCACACCTTAAAGAAAAGTGTGAGGCAAGAGAAGTGCTGAATACAGTGCAACAGAGAAGGCACACTGGTATTTTAAAACGGAGCAAATTAATTCATTTGTGCTCTAAGATGGAGTCGAACATCATATTTTACCTGAACATGGAATATCTCTGTTTGCACATTAGTTTTGCTGCTAAGGTACCAAATGCATTTTAAGCGTATTAATTTTACAGGCAGCAACTGGGTCATGTCTGGGTTTGGTATATGTTTGCTTCAGTGGAGCCCTTTTCACACTGAATAATAAAGCTGATCTTTCAGTTTTCAATGATCGCTGCAGCCTACTTACCTTAAATTAGAGATGTTATTTAGCTTATTAGGCCATGGAAAGATTCCGTTCCTCAGCATGCTTAATGCAAATATTACATATGCCCACGCAGGCACTGCATACACATGAGAAAAGCCAATTCATTTCACAGTGCTGCCCCAATAACTTTCACTGGATTCTGAAATATCAAATTAATTTCACATTCTTGTTGGACGTTAATCGGAATTGTTAATCAAGGTCTACAGAAAACATTATTCAGACTGCAGCGGGTGAAAGTGATGAATTTGAGTTAAGTGCAGGGCTCATGTGCTTTTTTAAATGAGGTAAAGCTAAGTCAGGATGATCATAGAGCTTTGTACAGTATATGAGGACACTTATGTTTATATTTTCTTTTCTTTTTTTTCTATAATTGGTTAATGTAAGAATCCGTTTTCACTGTTACTTGTAGAAAATAGTAGACATCTTTAGTTTTAATATGTATTACATTGTCAATGCAATCCAAAATCTGTTTTCATAAGAACAATTTTTCATGCACAAAGAGTAATTTCTCCCCAATATGGGCTACTGTTATAAATAGCTTTGTCTGATGCAGTGCAAATGGTTATTAAGTCCAAGCACAACTGCATATATGACGGCCAAGTGTAAAAGAGTCAATATTATCCATATGAACCAATCTAGCTAAGATTCTATAATACACTGCCAGTGAACTTGGAACCGTGATTGTGAAAGAGCATGTTTATATTTTCTTTTCTTTTTTTTCTATAATTGGTTCATGTAAGAATCCATTTTCACTGTTACTTGTAGAAAATAGTAGACATCTTTAGTTTTAATATGTATTACATTGTCAATGCAATCCAAAATCTGTTTTCATAAAAAAAATTTTTCATGCACAAAGAGTAATTTCTCCCCAATATGGGCTACTGTTATGCATAGCTTTGTCTGATGCAGTGCAAATGGTTATTAAGTCCAAGCACAACTGCATATATGACGGCCAAGTGTAAAAGAGTCAATATTATCCATATGAACCAATCTAGCTAAGATTCTATAATACACTGCCAGTGAACTTGGAACCGTGATTGTGAAAGAGCACATCTGTGTTATAATTACCGGGCAGACCTCAATTAACTCCCAGCAGAGTCCAGCTCTCAGTCCAGCTCTGTGTTTGTAAAGTGTTAATAGCTGCTTTAAGAAGAATGTTCCCCTGCCTCCCCTTCCTGTCAGTTCTCTGGTATTTGTGATCCACAAAGATCAATGTTCAGTGCACCGCGTATTGTTAGACACATTACTTAAAATGATATACTTGAAGCAATCAATACAATAGAGTTTAAACTGGAAACAAACCATTTATCTCAACTGATACTCTTGTTAATCTCAAACTCGAATAAATCTGTGTAAATGTAAGTGAGTTCCTCATTCAGGCAGGAACTCTGGTACTCTGTAACGCTGGTAACTCCTCCTGAGGCCTTCCTCTGGCCATCCATCCATCCATCCATCCATCCATCCATCCATCCATCCATCCATCCATCCATCCATCCATCCATCCAGCCACCTGGTAAACTGATTTTCCTTTGATGATCAGTGGAGACTCAAGCGTGGGATGTGAGTTTGGGTGATAGGCCGGGGGTACACACTGGTTTGGTTGTCATCTGACTGACACACACAAACCTTTAATCTGATCGACATGTTTTTGGACTGTGAGAGAAATACTGTACACAGAGAAAGCACACACAGGCTCTGGGGGACATGCAAACGTTGTAGACAACGTAGCAACATTATCACTGCCATCTGACATCAGGTGCTCTACCAAGGAGAAACAGTTCTAGCCACTGCATTAGAGAGTTTATCGTGATGTATGTGTTAAATAACATCATATAGCTTTCATATGATGTTACAAAAATTGCAGCATCATTTTTGATGACAAAAAAAGATTCCCCACATCTGGTTTAATGCTGCGTGAGTACTGCACAGCAGTTCACATTTAAAGTGATTGTCATAAACTTTGAATTGCTTTGTAAAAGGTTGTGCCATTCCAGTGCTATTCAGATTCCCTGCACTTCACTGATTTCTAATCTGGGATGCATCCCAGAAGACCTAAAATCCATCCTTCCACTGTAAGACAGAAATTGATGTTAGTGCTGCCATGTTGTACGCGCTGCCCTCACAGTGAAAAAGAAGAGAAGAGCAGCTTGAAATATTTACTGAATTCTCCTTGGTAGGCTTGAGTGTATCCTCTCTAGGAATTTAATCAGGTTTCCACATGTGTTCACCACATCCAATCAAATGTGTTGCCACAGCCCAGATGTAGGGCAGTTTGGCCAACACAGAAATATACGGGTCAGTCATCAAGATCGATTATCTCAAGATGAATAATAACAGCTTCAGTTAGATTGACGCTGTACACCAACAAACATCTGGCCAAGAAACAGATATATGTGTCTGAGCACTAACAATGTAGACATCCAATGAAAATGCTCTAATGGATAGTGTAATATATGTAAGATAAACAATATCACCACATCATTGTTGATAGTCAATAATTTGGTCATTTCTGAAGACAGATGCCCTGTGGCCCCATGCACTTTGGTTAGCATCACTTTGGAGCTTTGTTTGCAGTGGTAATAGAAATTAAACACAAAACACTTCGTCAACAGAACAGATCCCACCCTGCAAACAGCATCTGTGGGAGCTGGGATAATGAGTATGCCATTTGTAAAGCCTTAATGTGTTTACATACAGTTAGATTATAGACGGACCCAATACTTGCCCCAGCGGTCTCTCAAAGAGTCCCTGTGGGCGGCTTGAGTCATTAGCTACTTTGAGTTTTTTTTTTTTCAGTAGGAGTGTCAAACGGTGCTGTGCAGTGGATCAATTGGAGTTTGGAAGATGAACAGGTCGAGGAATTTTTTTGTTTATCTTTTTTTTTCAATGTAAGGACCTCAGTACTTTTCCATCTAATTGAGTCAGTTAGCGATGATTAATACGCTATTTATATGCCTGGGCCCCATATACAGTATATTTTTACACACTGTATCTGACACTCCGCATGCACAGTCAGATGGAAAAAAATGGCTTTATAGCTATAGAAGTGAGCTCACCGCCTCAACCTGCAGCTTAAGGACTTCTAGATCAAATCTGTCCCTATCATTTTAGTCACAAAGTGCAAACAGTTGTTTCAAGCACCGTCAGCACTTAGCTGAATGGCTATTATTTATTTGCTGTGCAGGCCCAGAATTCATCCCATGTACTCACCTTGAATCTATCTTTATTTGGTCTGCTGTGCTGGCCCCTCTGTGTTCCCTTGGTTGTTTGGCCGGTAATGATTCTCATGGAAGCCTCTATCCAGCAACCAGGAGAAGCGATGAAGACACAGCTGGGAAGCCACAGTGGCAGTGCCGCCATCTCATGCCATCTCCTTTCAAAAAAAAAAAAAAGCCAGCATCAGCGTTGTGATTAGCAGTCAGAATGTGCAGCAGAGTTTTTGTCCTTGATTTAACTCCAAATCTTTAAAGTAATAATGACTGCACAGGCAGTCTGATGAATAAGGCCAATAAAAGGAAGACTGGGCCCTCATTGCTCACTACTACAGCTGCACTGGTTCCCAGCAGGAGCCGTAGTGTGGTTTTGACATTTGGTGAATGTTGTTTCTGAAACATGTCAATCTATTTGATTTAATATGGCGCGCCGTCGCTCGTCAAGCTTAGGAGCCTATATAAAGAGTGTGCCTGTAAGGGGAAGCGTGCAGCATGTGAGTACATTCATTATTGATTTTTTCTCCATGTTGAAATTCATGTTTTCCTGCTTGAAATAAAGACTTGTAAGGAGACAATTCATTGATTTGTTGTGCGCGTTATTGACACAGAGGCCAGAGATCAAGTCTATCATAAGGCAAGCCTGTCTCAAAATGGAGCCTTTCTGGTGCACAAATGGAAGGTGAACACACGAAATTAGGTTTTCTTCCGCTGCCTCTCACATTTTAATGAGTTCAGCCGAGGTAACCGTCAGAGCACATAGGTTTCTGCTCGGTTCCCGTCTTGTTGCTCGTTTCTTATCATTGCGAAAATGGCACATCCAGCCTCGGTTTTAATGTAACAGCACTAGAAGCATTTGTAATCAGTGATTACACTTTCTCAGGTCAGGATGGCTCACTTCATTTGACGTTAGATGTTCTAGAGGGCCAATGCGGCTTTGTGAATGCCTTTGTTGCAGACTAGCTACTATAATAACAGAGTGGGGGTAGTCAGAAGCGCCATCTACTCAGAACTCTTATTGGTTCCTTTTTTTTTTATCAGAGTCCATTCAGCTCCTCTCGGAGGGATGTCAGGAAATCGGAGTACCTTTGGCTCTGAGCTCAGACTTTTATTGCGATGCAGAGATCGCTTCTCAGTAGGAGAACAAAAGGGTCTCGTACAGAAAGTGTACACGGGCAGTGGGATCAGGACAAAATAAAAAGGAAGGAAGTCTTTCCTCTAAATATGGAATCTGCATGGGGACAACTAACATGTTGTACTTTTGAATAATGATGAAAAGGGACTGGACCTTCAGAATGTAACATGGTACTATTAATCAGGGAGTGGAGAATTGGGGAGGAGGGTGTATAACAGTGTGTACTTGTACCACCCCCCATCACCCCCCACCCCCTGGCTCCATCACCCCAGTTGTATTTATTACAGGCTGCAAGGCCACAGTGATGAGACGATCAATATTTCTGGGATGATGAGGGAGAACTCCTGCAATATCTCTCTCTCTCTCTCTCTCTCTCTGTTGCTCCCTTGGCAGCGCTTCAGCAGGTAGGGAGATCAAAGCAGAGGGGACCTCTGAGATGGTGTTGGAGGAGAGACTGATGAAGTCCTCTGTGCTGCGTGTCCTCTTAACACACACACTCCATCACGCTGTCCTTTGTCCTTGCTATGTCCTGATTAAAAAGTTTGACCTGATGCATTTTATCTCGCTAGAATTTGTGTTATCACATTGATTCCGCTGCCGCGTAGACAGAACATGGCACAGAAAAGGCTTCAGTTAAAGTCAAAACGAGAAAATGATGCTGTTGTGTTTGTGCGTCAGTGGGACACTATTAGGCTCGTCAGACACATCTTTCAGTTCGGGGGATTAACATGCAAGAAATGTCATGAGACAATTTGCCTTTTATAATGTAGAACTATGGCAGTCTAATACCACAGTTCTACAACATATCCTATAAAAATGAGTTTTATATAAAGTGGACAGACAAAATATTAGAGACACGTGTGTCTACTGTGTTACAAGTGAGGGTGTAGCTTATGGAGCATTTTGAAGTCTTTGTCAAAACATGCATGGTTTTAGTCCTCAGACTGGATGTTTGGCTTTTCATGTATTATCGTTTAGCTGTTGCTCAGTTTGCCGGAGTCCCAGAGCAGAATTGTATGAAAAATAAAATGTATGGATTTGTTTCTATATGAAGTGTGGGGTTCTGCATAAACATGTGGATCCCACCAGCAGGCTTACTGCTGAGGTATAACAGATGGGAATAGCTGCCTGACGATTACAGTACAGCACATCAAGGTACATCAGGACTCCTCTCTCTCAGTGGTTAGTGGACCTCCAATGCCAGATACATTATAAATCATTTACAGAGCCATTTCAGATTGCAATATCCACATCTCAGCGCTGGCTTTTCTTCTCCATTGTTATTAGCCTGAACTCTGCAGTAGGCGCACTAGGCTGAGGGCGACCCTAAGCTGCAGAAATTGAAAATTGATCAGGCGGTGTGGGAAGGCGTCAGTGGTTCACCCTGGGACCACTGATTTGCATTTGTGGCACTGTCACTGGAGCACCCATGCTGTTTGTGGCTACATCCCCACTGTGCCACACTTCTGCCCAGTCCACAAAGTAATATCTAAGAGCAAACAAGGGAGGCGAATTTTTAAATTCAGCATTTTTCATATCGCGACCAATGACATTGTTTATTTTAATACAGGAGGAGTTTGGTCCAACACTGACCATTTGTCTGGCCTATTTTAGTGCTGGCTGATGATCACCATTTGCATTTATCAATGAGGGTACAATCTATTACATGTGGTTTTTGCTCGAGCTACAGAGACAAGATTGATAGCGGAGATGTGAGAAGAGATTGGGATGGTATTTGGTACTTAAACACACAAATAAATCTTAATACTTCAAATAAACACAAGTAAACACGAGTATATTATAAAATATGGTACCTTCAGAATAAGTTATTATGTTGTGGTGCATCAGTCTTGCTGTGGTATTGACACTGCTATTCCTGTTTTACTATTAATTAAACAGTGACATTTAAAGCACAGAGTAATTATCTAATGACAGTGCTGGTGCTTCTCACATTTTAAGTTGTCCTATTAGCATCATTAGGTTCATCTTGACAAGTTCTCCAACAGTGTATTCCAATATCTAAGTCAATGGCAGGTTCTTGATGATGGGGATTAATGATAGCACTAAGAGCTGTGTCATGTTTATGTGAGCTGTTTTATGTCGTGTCAGAAAAGGACTCCACAAGTCAATAAAAATGACTGACTAAAACTGTGAGTAAACTGGTGTGCTGTTAGGAGACTCATTAATTTTCTTGTCCTCTTCTGTTGCAGCTCGGGCTAGAAGATCTGACAAGCTGAAAGAGGACAGTGACTAAGAGCCTTGTTGCAGAGAGGAAGTGCATAACTGCGGCTGGTTCTCATCTCGTCTGTAAGCCGGCAGGCTCCAGTATCACAGCTGATGACTGTCCCTCAGATGGTCGGACTGCAGGGCTGAGTGTGAAGCCTGTCTGATTGCTGAGGGGGTGCCCCGGCTTGTATGTTGGTCACTTGCGGTTGCACTCGCTCACGAGGACCATGTGGTTTTCTCCAAGGAGAAGTCGTCTCCTCTCACAGAACTGGAGCGGTGCCCACACTTGCAGGAGTTTTAGTGTGTCCTTATGGGTTTTCAGTATTTGCTGGAGTTTTGCAGCCGTGAAAGGACAGAACTACCACCCCACTGTGAACACGCAGTATGGGAAACTACGAGGGGTGAGGGTACCTCTGCCGAGTGAGATTCTGGGGCCGGTGGACCAGTATCTGGGGGTTCCATACGCCGCCTCCCCAGTTGGGGAAAAACGCTTCATGCCCCCTGAGCCTCCCTCTTCCTGGTCAGGGATCAAGAACGCCACTCACTTTGCTCCTGTCTGCCCCCAAAATATTCACAACGCCGTGCCAGAGATCATGATGCCAATATGGTTCACCTTCAACCTGGATATAGTTACCACATACATACAGGATCAACACGAGGATTGTCTTTATTTGAACATCTATGTTCCGACGGAGGATGGTGAGTGTGTCGAGTATCCAGGATGAAACAAAACTTTTCCTCCTCTATTCTGTCTCTGCCTTCTTCTCTGTCTCTGTCTCTTCTCTGCAATTTCGTGTCACCTCTGTACTTTGCGCGGAGCATGACCTTTTGTCTGGCGCATGCTGTGTCTGTGTCCATCATCTCAACCTCCCATCTGGACTTGATCTTTCATGTAGTCTTTTCATCAACTCTCCCCTTTCCATGCCACTGTTAGAGGTCCCTCTTTTGATGACAAAATGACTTCTTAATATGACTACTCAAAAAAAAAAAGAAATCTAATTATTCAAGAAACAGATTGGAAACACTTGGTGTACCTTCCTACCCTTACTGTCTTGACTATTCTGGGGATATTAGCCATTAGTGACTAGTAGCCTGCTTCATAAGTGAATGATCTTCTTTAGGGTTGGTGAAATATTCTGTCTGGTACACGGGAGGCCCGTGGCATCAGCCTGACCTATGTAAGACCCTTTACTCTCCTGGCTTTTTTCAGCTTGTCCTTGCATAAAGCTGAATCCAAGAAAAGGTTTTGTGCAAAAAGAATATCATAGATTGGACTCCATTACTAAAAGTTCTAAAATCTTTAATCTGGACTCTTTAAATAGCCCTCATTGTTGTATTATTTGATCCACACAGAAGAATGGGACTAAAATGTTAAGAACTCCAACAATCAGCAAATAACACTTCCACTAAAATGTTAAAACTGCGAAACTTCAGTGCTGTAGCTTATCTGCCATCTGTGTGGCTGTAATGGGTCTTAAATAGAAGTGCATGTGAATATGGGCTTCCTGTGTCCCAGGATGCAGCAAATTCATTCCAGAGTTCTGGAATATTTCTGCAGCAACACCCCAGTTACTACAGGTCCTCTGTTGTTCTTGTTGTTGATGAGTGGGATGTGGGAGGAGGAGGAGGGGTGGGGGGGTGACGGGGGGGGTGGGGGGACTCAGTCTGAGTTGTTGCATGTCACATGCGATCTTTTCCAGAGCTCTCTGTTATTTTGTAGTTTTTCCATTCATTTTACAGTCAAGAGAATATCCAAGGAATGTGCCAGGAAACCCAACAAGAAAATGTGTAGAAAAGGAGGTATGTAAAAAAAAGGTACAAACAAAATGAACAGGAAAAAAAGCCAACACGGAGCGAAAGAGAGGAATTGAGAGAATGAAAAAGAGAGGAGAGAGATGAGTCGCCAAAGCCGCCAATATCACCACCTATCAACGCTCATATCAAAGTGCTAATTGGGATGAACGTGGGACTTTTGACTCAGATCAACCTTGACATGAATGTGAAAGATGAGTGGACGTCTGTGCCGCATTCGTGTGTGTGTGTGTGTGTGTGTGTGTGTGTGTGTGTGTGTGTTCTAATGATTTTACAAGGCGAGTGAGTGTCAAGCACTGAAATCGCAAGTCTCTAAATAAATAATGGAGTTTTGTGAGGCAATTGATCGCAATGTCTAAGTATACTATGTATTTTATTCATTTTATATTTTGATTATATCGCTTGTTCATGACAGAAATGTGAAGAGTTCTACCACAAACACAACTGTCTGATTAAATCAGAAGCATGAGTGCTACTTTGACATAATAATAACCGAAAATTTAACTTGGTATGTCGGGGAACTTTATTCACGTTTCAGGCCGACAGCACTTAAGACACCGGCTTATTGGAAGTATTTGTCAAACATGACACCTGAAATTGTTGGAGGCTTAGTCATTGATTAAATTTACACTTAAAAGAGGGCCACCTTTCTCTTACATTTATTATTCACAATTGCTCAAATAGGGGTTTGGTGGGGTAATTTATTGGCATGACAGCTTTTATCTATCCATGTGACAAATGCTTAAACACACCGCCATGGAGAAACGCACTCCAATTCCATTAGCACCAGCTAAAATCGGACTCTTGGTAACAATAGGGGGCGACCTGAAGGCACAACCTAAAGACTGTGATCCTGGAGATATCTAACTCCACAGTAAAGATTCAGTTACAGCTGGAAGACCTTGGCTGTTGATTTCTATGGAGAGGGGAGCCAGCTATTGGCCTCACTTGTACATTTTGCTTCGGTAAACCAATTTTGCAAGAGACAGACTGGCCCTTCAGGCACTTCTGCTTCTGAATTAGTCCCAGTTGTGGAATATACACAGAGATATCTCTTTAATATTCCCTTTCCACTTTTTCAGTTTTTCAATTATCTTGCCCATGTTTGGTAATGAGAAAATGGTTTATCATAAGTTTCATACATTGGTTTTGTGACACATTATTGTGCAGGGAGGTTATTGTTGCAGAGTTCCTCTGTCGACGGTTGTAATTTTCTCAGCGGAAACTATTTCTGTTGCACCTCGTTTTTTTTTTTTACTTTTACTCTCACTCATCTTGGTTTATGATGAATTAGCAGTTCAAATGAAGCATAATTTATCCCTCTTAGGCAATGCAGAAAGCAACTTTGATTTTGTTAAAATATTACTAACATGGAAGTTTAAGTCTGTGTGTGACAAATGCAGAGTGAAATAGGAAACAGCTCAACATTTAATCAGGTCCCTCATTAGAGATTTTAATTAGAGTCATTACCATAGGTCGAGTTGTTCTATAGGGTTATACTATATGTTTCCCACTATGAAATTTGCATGGGAGCAGAGTCATACACATTGTGCATATTCAGCATTAAGAGCATCTCCTCTACCTATTTTACAATCAGCGTGTGCATAAATGTTTTTTTTTTCTGGAGGAAAGACTGATTAATCATTAATTATATGAGCAGATGAAATGACTGAGTGATCGTCACCAAGCAACAGTGGGTACTTGTGACAGGAGTAGGGTAAATGACCCTCTTACCTAGTCTGGTGTGTCCAATGGTTCAGATGATGAAGTGAAAAAAATGCAACTTTAAAGAAATACATGATGCACAATCGATAAATTCTTGTGTTGTATGGTGCAAAAAGTTGGAATATAATGATGTGAACACTGTAGCTCTTTGGTGAATATACTGTAGAAGACAATCTTCAAGTCAGAAAAATGGCAATTAGGGTTTAAAGGATTAGCTATAATCATTCAAGAAAGAAAGTCTGTCCTAAAGATGCTGTGCTATTAGCATCCTACTGGGTATTACACAGAGAAACCACTTGATGCCGTGATAACAAAGACATGGCTAATTTTTCACAGATAAATGAGAGGAAAGCCTTACAGACATTTTACCAGTGGTATCCGAACAACAGAGCAAAGACAGAGTAATTCATAAACAGGCTCAAGACAGCGATGAATGAGGGCTTCCAGATTTAGAATGGGTCAGTATATAATTAGTTGGTTGTTATTTATTTAGGGCTACTGTTGTATTGTGGCAGTGAGTTAATCCTGGTGAAAATACAACTTGGAGAATAACTGCTGCTTCTTCTGTTAGAGCAGCACAGCACATCCCGGCAGGCAGTGGCCGGGGTCATGTGGAGGCGATCTAACGTGCACGAGTCAGCACCTAACCCACAGGCCTGTCAGAAGTGGCATTACCACATGCACACATGACACAGAGCAGTGACACACGCTGGAGACTTGGGAGACTTGGTTTTATTACTTTGTCATTCTCTCTGTTCATCGCCACAGTGAACGCAGTGAAGAGTGGTAATGGCGTGCCGGGACACAGTTAACCCCGTCCAGCCTCAGAGTGCTAGTTCGCCTGAGACGGGTCAATTTTGTGAGGACACGTCCTGATGTGGTCGGTCACTATTGCACACTGATTGACAGACAGGCAGAGCTGTCACATCCTGTGCTTTAGATAAGATCCTTATTGAGGCTGCAGCTATGTGCTATATATGTTATATTCAAATTGTTTTCTATGGGTTGTTTTTTTATAGCATGTGTTGTAAACCTGTCCTTTAGAGCACACTCCTTCAGAGATACGCTGAGGTCAAACTTCCTGACTCCTGAAGTCATGTTTCATCATGAGTCTATTTGAGATAAGTGCAGTGAAATCTGTTGAACATTTTGGCTTGATTTGGATCACTTAACTCTCATTCCTATGCAGCCCTCGCAGGCTGCCGGCTGCCATGTGCTCGGCATCTTGGTGAACAGCCTGATCAGTTGCCAAACCCATTGATTAACTAGTCCGGCATAAACATCAGCCATTTTTCCTTCTTTCCAGATGACCCCGAGTTGCTAGAGCTGTAAAAACTGTGAAAGAGCCCCAGTCCTGGTCAGACTGCGTCTGGGCCATGGCAGACAGTAACATACCATGATAATCCCTTTGGCTGGCCAGCTCAACCCTGCCTCGGGAAACGAGGGGCCAAACCCCGAGTGCTGCCGAGGAAATCTGTTTGCAGAAAGTGCAAAAACTTTCCAAGGAGAAAAGAGCAAATATTGGCTTGTGCAATCTGAAAACAGAGCAGATGTTCACCTTTGTTTGATAGAAAATTACTTCTTAGATCTTCGGCGATGAGGCCAGCGAGGAAAGGCCACCGCCAGCCGGTGGTGGATCCAGTCACAGTGAGTTAAGATGCAAGACCTGACCTAATCAGGAAGTTCCTATTCAAAAGTCCCCTGCTGCTGTGCTGTCCAGCATCCACAGCCAGTCCAAGGCTCTATATCTTTGTTTATACCAAACTAAGAAAAGAATAAAGGACACAGTCCGCAGAGTCCACGGGGTTATTTAAAGCGGAAGACAGAGTTTTGTCTATTGATGTGTGTCTGCCTGCAAGTTCAGTGAGACAGATACACAAATGCAGCAATTAAACATCATTACGACTGTCAAGAGAGGAGAAGAAGATGCAGAATGTTGCAACCCAGTTTGTCTAGTTTGCAGGGACATGGATGAGTTAACAGGAGAAATGTACTGGGACAACTTTAAGTGTCCAACAAGAAGCTGCCACACGACAATGACCTGCTGACAACGTCAGTGTCAAAGAGGCAGGTTTTGTGGTGACAGAAATATAGATAATGGCTAAAATCCGGTATGAGTTGGTATGAGTAGTAATGTTATCATCCCAATCATGTGACAATCAGATGTCTAGACAAACAATGTAAGTTCCAGCCATTCCATCAATAGTTTTTAATGTGAAAAATATATTTAGCATTTTTACTTTGCTCTTCGAAGGTGTTATAAAAATTTAAACGGCTCTCAATATAAAAACAATCACCCACCCCAGATTTAGATGTGCAGACGCCCTGTGGAGTTTTCCTTCAAACAAACAAAGTTTACATTTTGTTCTTCATACCAAGAGCTCTTTTATAAACGGACCTATGAAACATTTATCACTTTCAAATTTTGATTGCATTTACTGCGTCTGTTCTCAAATTCTTGACGGCAGTTTAAACATTGAAAACTACGTACCTGCACTGATCTGTCTTTCAAAACCAACAAAGATGCCTGTAGACACATATTCAGCTGTGGTATAGATGTCTCTGCATTATTGAGCTGTAGACAGCCGGAGAGATACCTTGGCTGCCTTTTATTTGTTTTTCTTTTTCTTTTTTTTTCATTTTGGGAACAGCTGAAGCGCAGTGTGGGTTTTGGCTGTCCTTTACTGTGGGATTACTGCCTCCTTAACCTTTTAGCTGCATTCTCCATCATTCTCTCTTATGTGTCCCTCACAAGCTGTTCCTTAACCTCTACAATGGCAGACAGATTGGCGGAGATGGAGAGAGTCAGAGAGAGACAGACACGGTGCGACGAGAGACAGGAAGAGAGAGACAGGGTCCAGGCACTCTGAAAGAGGAAAAATGGCCACCTGAGGATTAGTGACTGAATATAACTGCTCTAAATTGTCAAGGCTGCAACATTTCACATTTCACTAAGTCCCTTTCCACATTTTGACCTTTCTGATATTTAACTCCAAGGCCCATCTATTGTCAGTGAACCTTTTTCTAGCAAAGGAAGGGCAGTTAACATTCAGCCCTTCCACGATGTATTGAGTGAATTGTGGATTCAGTCAAGAGGTCTCCAGAGTCCCAAAGCACTCTATGCCTGCATGTATGTATGTGTGTGTTCATACAAAAGTGTGCACACTTTACTCATGCAAAACCGCGCAGAAGAATTTTGTTTGTTTGTTTGTTTGCAATTTCATCCTGTTGAAATGCTATATGTCAGTGCCCCTTATGCGACGAGTAGGCCCATCAAATTTGGTTCCTTTGGACTTGATTTGATAAATGTGACAGGTTTCTATTTTGCTTGTCAAGGAACATGAATAATGGCTTTTATTCAAGATGCTGCCTGTTTTGAAGTAATGCAAATGTTGACTCCTGGCGGCTGGCTGTGCACGACGAAACTCATCAATTCAGTTTGAATGAGTTTTATTTTGATGTCACGCTCTTTCACTGCGGCATCACTTTAAAAGATTCAAGGTCAAATATAGGCTTGCTTGCTGAGTCACTGCAGATGCCACACATTTGCACTTCCTATTATAGATTCATCGTTTGACACACGGGCTCAGAGACGACACAATTCAAAGTGACAGACCTTCCCTGTCGACACCTGCCATCCAATCTATGCCTGTCCAAAGCACTATAGCTCAATAGTCTCATTGTTTTAACATGTCAACAGCGGAGTCAGTGCTTGAATAACCATGATCCCTAACAAGCCATGGAGAAGCTACAGTTAAAGCGAGTGGCCGTTATTCTGCTGAAACATTTTTGTAGGTGAGTCTAGTAGAGGGGTTACACAGATGTGGTCACCCTGCAACAATAACAACATTGCCAATTTCTCTCACGTTTACTTATATCGTGATAAATGACTCAAAGTGTAGAAATCATTGAGGGCCATAGAGTTCCCTCATTTCTCTCACCTCACTGGGACCACAACTCTATTGGCACCATCAATCAGCCAATGCAGAAAGTTCTTACAGAAGAAATGATCCGATGATAACCGTTCCAGAGTTGTAAAAATGTCTTCACACTATTATAAACCATTGTGCAGCATTTTGCATTTGATAAGCCTTTGTACTTTTTAATCTTTCACTCAAACTGGCCCTGCTAATTAAGTTTTATCACCTCACTGGTACAAAATTACAGTGCATGAAATACAGTCTAGAATTCAGTTTAGAATTCAGAATACAGTAATACAATAATTATTTGTGTAGAAGTCACTACACAAAAAATATTGTCAAAAAGTCCCTGATGACTCTTGTCATCATGTCTCATTTATTATATGAGATAAAACTTCCACAATAGCCACACTCAAGGCATGGCATGTGTGATAAATCTAATGTTGGTTCATGGTTCAGTAAAGTCCATGCCAATCAGACTATTAAACTCTGATATTAAATTGTGTTCATACTTGCCCAGTGATTTGCACCAAAGGAAAAGTCAAAGGTCACCAGAAACATTAGTGTGCACTGTGTCCAGTATTGCTTAAGTGGAAAATCTGAGCTGACAGCGGTGTTACATGAAAGGCCAGGCTATCACCAAAATTAGTTCTCCAAAGTACCATATTTCTGCTAAATCTCTGTCAGAAGATGATGGACCACTGAGTGATGGGCAGACCAACTAACAAAACACTGCTTGTGGCCTGAGGCCCGGCTGCTACCAAATGCGATTATACGTGGATATCTCACTAACCAGTTTACAATACCACTGTCAAAGTGGTAGGTCAAGATAGTGCTTGTACATTTTATTTACACATGATGTGCAGTGTCCCTACGGGGCTAGACTTTCATATTATGCAGCACAAGGACAGTAACACATTACCTACTGTTGGGGGGGGAGGAAAGAAGAACTAGTTACTGCACACATCCCTGTGTATACATGATACATGCAAACCTCTCTGGAGAAGGTTCAGTTCTCAACATGTTCCTGCTTGTAGTTTAAAAGCCTGATCTTTTTTTATCAGTCTTCTGCAGACTTTTATATTCTTTTGCTTGGCAGTAATGCTTTTATTTATTTTATTTTATTTATTTATTTTGTTCTTTTTATGGTCGCAAGTGAGTAGGTGCATATTCCAGAAAGAATAAAAAGTGTTGTTTAATGACACTAAAAACTTGCTCACAAAGTCATTCCCCCAATGCACAATTAAAAGGAACCAGTGTCATTTGCTGTGCATTAGCTGTCTTTTCTGCAACAGCCCTTTAATCTGTTGTTTCTCAAACGCATTGGTTTGAATCCAGAGGGTTTTATAAAGCTTTTCTGAAGATGCCACTGGCGTATGACTCTGTTCCAGATATGCTATGATAACAGAGAGAGCTATGAGGTTTGTTGAGGTTACCTAAAATGTGTTTTTATTTTTGTTACGAAATGCAAATGTTAATATAAATTGTATATTTAGATTAACACTGGTGTTATTTACTGATGGTCTATATTACTGCTTTTGATGAATTGCCTCATTTCTCATCTCTGTGTTACCAAACATGTTATTTTTGAATTTCCCTGTGCCTCTCTATGTCTCTCCCCACTTTAACAACAGGGGCCCATGCAAAAAAACAGGGCGAGGATTTATCGGATAACGACGGTGATGAAGACGAAGGTACTTTCCCTGGTGAACAAAGATGGTGCATGATTGTTTTCCTTTTGTTTTGTTTTGTTTTTCTTGAAATGTCACCATTTCTGATCAGTTTCTGTTTGAGTCATTTTTTTTTTCTAATTGCAAATGCAGCCATCAAGCATTTGCATCACAGCGTGTGCGATAACATTGCCTTTGAAATGGAGTGCGTGGGCGTGAATGTGAGGTCTACTATTTCCAAGCATCAGAATTCAAGTGATGAGTAGATTGTTTGGGTTTCGGAGTCCGATGGGATCTGGGAGCTGTCTAAATAACTACGTCCGGGCTGGAGTCATTTTAATATCTCACACAGCGACTGAAGCAAGTGTTATTACAAGGACAGACGCAGTGGTGAGGGGCCCCTTCATCACGCGTGGCCAGCAGCTGTACTGGTGGCGATAATGGCAGAGGGAGAGTGGAGCAGCAGTGTAATATCAGAGCGTTCAGCGGGTCTGCCAGCAGATTTAGATGAGGGCCGGCGGTTCAGGAGTGCTGTTGGAGAGGATTAGAGGCGAGGGGTGTAGAAAATGGGAAGTTGCTGCTCAGCAATCGCATTGTTCACTTTCCATATTTATCTTGGGATATTCCTGGCTCAGGGTGGATCTCTGCCGAGATTAGAATGAGAGACGATTCTCGTGCTGCTACAGAAACAGCTTTACTGCCTGAATCTAAATCATACCCCCGATATCGCCTCCGCCCTTGTCGTCTTTCGCCACCATAGGGCAGGTGAGGCAAGCGTTATCTTGGGTATCAAGGTAAAGCCCTCAATTAATTCTCAACATGTTCTTATGGACAAATTGGATTGTGGCTTATTGGGTGTGCAGTCGGTGAACATATGGAGACATAACCATACGTTTTGAACCAAACCGCTTGGGACCTTAGCGCATGTTTAGAGCACAAGGGCCCACTATTCGGCAGGAAAATGAAATGTCACACCTAACTGCAATATTCTTATATTTATGTGTCTTGAATGTTGGCGTGATGAACGGCAGCTTTGCAGCAGGTCCGGGTTTGGGTGTCAAACGCAGCAGAGGCCAACTGGCCAGGGCGCCGTCCAGCTGTTGAAGGGTTTGTAGGGAAGCTCCTTCCTCTTCGCCAGTGGGATTGTGTCTGAAAAAGAAGCCTCACGCTGGCTTTGATCACAGAGCAGGAAGCGATGCTTTGGCACCACCTTGACACACAGGTGTTTCTTCATTCAAGCCCAGGGTGAGCTGTTACAGCTGAAGCCAAATCGCCCTCAGTCTTTGGCCTGACTGTGCATATACATCCACGCGTGCATGTGCGTTTGTCGTCCTTTAAGAAAGCCCTCATGTGTCGCTGTATGTCGCCCCTCAGTCAGTTCAAAATTGCTGACAGGCGCCAATCCCTTTGTCTGGCAAGTCTTTGGACGCGTTCACAGTGGCTTGGTCTCCAAGCTGTTGCGCAAGACCGGCCGCACTGAAAATGTGACAAGTCTATTCTTCACCGAGCGCAACTAATGCTATTTACAGAGCATCACCGTAGAAGCACAATGCGGTCCCGGCAGAATCTCTGCCGCAGCACTGTAACTAATGCATGATGTGACAGAGCTGGCCATCAATCCCTAAACATGATCCACTGGGGCGTCATTGTTCCTGTGAATGTGCCTGCTTTAAACTCCATGACATCTGAAACCAATGTTCAGGGACAGCCCTCCCTGTTTTTCGAGCTGCAGTTCTCCCCATAGACAACCACTTCCTCTGTGAAAACAACCCTCCTCACTGAAATACGGTTAAGCACTCGTCACAGACAGCAAAGTCCCTGCAAGCTGTCTGACGCACTACAGAGTGCGTGCTACATTATTGCGGGTAATAGCAATCTCCTTGTCTATTATGGATATACTGCAGGCATTACAGATGATACTTACACATTTGTATTCATGTTAAAGTGCAAATATAATCAAAAGACAAAGCAGCGACTCCGACTCGCAGTCTGCAGCTGATGCACCTCGCATTCACAAATTCTCATTCAGTTCAAAGAGCTGCTGTCTGGTTCCTCTGTCTAACCCCCTCCATCTCTCAGTCTGTTCATCCCAGCATTACCATGCTGTCTCCGTTGGCAGGCCGTCTATCTTGAGCTAATTCCCTCCTTTCCTCCACCATATTTGAGCTGCCCCCGTCATTGCTATAACCCTCCAGACACAGTCTTAAATTTTAATTCAAACAAGTTTTATTGGAACAATAAAGGGTTTCGCACACTGCCAAAGAAATGCAAGTGACATATGTGGTGGGATAGTAAATGACATACATTTGTAATTAAAATAATGCCGGGGAAGAACCCAAAGCTACATTTAATATTGGCAAAATTAAATACATGTAATGAGAATATGACGATTTTTAAATATCACACATCTTTTCGAGTCGGCTGCCCCATCATGTGACGGGCCTGTCTTACCCTTTGTGTGCAGGCGTCTGTCTGTCTGGACAGCAGTCAGCCCCCTGGCACCCACAAAGAACATTCAAATACTAAAGTTAAATAATAAAGACAAGTTGCAGTGATTTACAATGGCCCACAATCAGGTCTCGTTTTACTCAGGCTGTTGTTGCTCAGTAAATACGAGCACAAGCTTTTAATCGCCTACCTGCTGTTGTTAGATAAAGGTGGCCGTGTAACTAGAAGGAGGGAGGCTGCTGGAGCGATATCTGCGAGGTGGAGGAGGGTGGCTGCAGTGCTGACAAACTGTGCCCAGTGTCGGGGCAGGGAGAGGGGGGGGGCTTTCCCCACTCCACCCCGAGAGTGTGTCGATCCCACTGCCGCCTCAGCCCTCTCCCACTGATGACAAATAGACGTGTGTGTCTGTCATCTGCCACTTTGGGGCTCCAGGTCTAATCAGGAGGAAACGCTCCCACCCAGCGTGAGTGTGCACGCACTCGGACATGTACACCCACACAACCGTTAAATCAGTCAGCCATGCACACATGCGCACACACTCAACAATGCTTGCTTCCAAGTTCTAGAAGCAAAGCACTGAAAAAGACGCACGCACACACACACACACACACACAAACCCACCCCCGGAGAAGCTCTGCGTTGTTGCCGTGCCAGGGAGCAGAGCTGAGCTCCACCTGCCTGGGTATTACCATTAATTCCATTGCAGAGGCCCCACTGGATCCTTTTCCAGTAAAGCCCTGAGCTGGGCTCAGACAGCCTGGAGAGTGGTGAATTGACAGCGGGGAGAAATTCACACACCGCAGTCTTGTTTCTGCCACTATCCCATTCTCTCTGCTGTGGGAGGGGCGAGGAATCAGGCCTCCTGAAGCCCATTTATGTCGGGATATTTGGAATATCGCTCAGCGCGACTGCTAACGGCCGATCAAACAACCGCATCACTGACGCCTTTCAGACAGAACCTCTGTTCTTGAGTGTCACAAAATAATTGGTGAGAAAAAAAACATAAAAATGCTGCCTTTGAAAAAAAAAACGAAAAAAACGATTAGACATTGGCTTTAAATTAGTTCACTGTGACACTTTGACCAGTTGTTGTTGTGCACTACTCTTTGCTGTGTTTATTGCTGCGCTGCCGGAAAAACCTTTTATTGTGTTTTTACAGTATATTGTTTTTGTGGCCTCCCTGAAACACTTAAGGGCCACAGTCCCTTCACTCAGGGAACAAACAGCTGTCTGTGAGTCTTAAGGACTTTGGTTAATAGTCTTGTAGATGTCTTACTGTGTTTTCCCTTTTACTCCCTCCGCCCCCCTACTCACACTACACTACACACACCACTCTCTGACAACCCTGTCATTTAAGACACACACACACACAACCACAGAGAGCAACAATCCACCTTCATACAAAGGTCATTATTCCCATTACATTTACTGTTGTACTGTCAGGGGTCATAGTAGAGGCCCACACCTCTTTAAAGGAAACTTGTGGTCTCCTTGTTGCTGATGTCACATAAGGTGTACATTACCTGCCCATCCAACCACTTTATATAGCAATGCACTTATATAAAATATATATAGATGAGCAAGTCTGTTCCCCGGATTAACCGTATGCACCGTGTGAACATGGTCAGTGATGGACTTGTCATGAGTGACGCGAGAAGCTTGGCCTGACAAGAGCGCCGCAGTAGGGTGTCATGTCATGTCCTGCCACACGAGGACATTGTCACCTGCCCCCCCCACCCACCACAAACCTCACTGATAGCTGCTGACAGCCACCATGTTTCACCCAGCGTTGACACAGTGAATGCCGCGACACTAATCTCCACTCTCGCCTATGTCCTGTCCCACTCTGGCGTGTCAAGGACGGTTCTGCGGACGCCAAATGCCAGCTATATGACGGATTGTCGGCGGAGTGAGAAGCAAAGGACAAAAAGGTGTAGGTACAGGCGGAGGGAGAAAATAAGAAAGAGGAGGAGGGAACTGCTGCTCCTCGCCCTCCTGCTGGATTTCACTTGCAGCATCAACACTTAAAAACTCAGCTCAGGTCTGAGTTATGCCCCCCACTGGTACTCCAATCAGTCCACAGGCCCTGGGATGCACCTGTGAAAGGTTGTGTTCTTTAAGTCCTGCTAAAATACATGCCCGGCCATATATTTAGCATGAGCCTTTCGATTTAGCTGGAGTCAGCGTGCAGCGACCGGAATAACTGATTTAGTTATTCTTTTATGGGCAATTCTCAGTTTCTTTTTCCCCCCACTGTAAATATGAGTTTTGTTGTTTTGTTTTTTTGTTGTTTGTGAGTGTGTGCTGGAGTGTATGAGTGTGTCCCAGTGAAATCGATGCTGCATGTTTTATTTTATTTTTTTTAAATATCGGAGGAAATGATGTGGTTCTGTGCATAATTCTCTCTTTATTTCTTTGCTCAGCTCACGCTTCATCGCACATCAGCCTTCATCTGCATTGTTATCCTGCACATTGTTTTGTTTGTTTCCAAAACACGAGTTGATTTCTTTGGTAATTTCAGCTCACTGTGCATGGAGTTCTATTTTAAATACTTGTACGCGTTAATAAACATGTCTGTGTTTCTTTTACCGGCACAGAGCACTGTGCTGGTGTTTTCTGATGCTGTGAACATGTGAACATGTGTGTCGATGTACTGATGTGTTTGCCTTGGAGAAGTGATGAATCAAGAAGCAGCATTTGGAGTTAGCCACTTAGACACCTGCTTCACCACATAAGTCAAACCATAGCAACTAGTCCTGCTGTGCTGCAGCACCGAGGTGAACGTGTGCAGCGATGTTTTCTATTTCTCACTGTTCAGTCCAATCAGGATCTGATGCATGCCACCACCCCCCCCCCACACTCCCCCCACCATGACTCAAACCAGACAGTGAGAACTGTATATCACATCTGTTCGACGCCCCCCACATCAGATCAAGTCAATAAATAGATTAGGACAAGTGGAACTCCAATGTCTTGTAACACTCTCCCAGGGGGATTTAGCGGTTGTCATGGAGACATGATGTGAATCAACAAAAGAGGTGACTGATAACACTGACGTGACTAATCTCTTTTTCTTATTTCTGCCTCCTCTTCCTTCCCACCCTTTGCCATCGCCTCTGTATGTGTGGCCCATTTGTTTGAGTAGCTTGTGAAAAATATCATTTTGATGTATTTCTCTCCCCCCCCCCCCCCCCCCCCCCCCCCCCCCCCCCCCCCCCCCCTCCCCCCCCCCCCCCCCCCCCCGCTTTCTCACCTCATGCATCCCCTCCTCCTCTTGTCTACGATAAGTGTGTGTGCATAGAGAAGTGTCAGCTATAAATTACATTTCACTGTGTAGCCCTCTCAGATACCAGCAAGATAAAGGAAGTCATAAATAAGGCCACATCATGTACAAGTTATTGCTGTGCTTTTAAACATAACGGGGCCATGAATAACCAAGGGAATAAAAAAAACACAGGGAATCAGGGCTGAGCTCTGCTATAGGGTAACAGAAATACCGTGTCGGTACAAAATGCATTTAAGTAGCTGTCCTCGGTGCTAATGTGATGGTTACGTAGCGATGAGCTGTGCCTGCGGATGGATGCAGACTGTGGTCTATGATAACATGTTGTTCAGGATTTTGAATTTTGGCTCTCAGTCACCATAGCAACCAGAACACAATGCCACCCTTTTAAATCTGAGCCCTTTGCACCTTTCTTTCTTTCTTTCTTTCTTTCTTTCTTTCTTTCTTTCTTTCTTTCTTTCTTTCTTTCTTTCTTTCTTTCTTGTGTTATTCCCCTCTTTCCCTTTCATTTGCTTTCTTCCTTCCTGTCTTTCCTGCGTCCCTCCTTCCTTCCGGTCTGTCCCCCTCTCTCCCTCTGTCTTCCTCACACTTTGCCCTCCCTCCCCCTCCCATTTTCGCCATTCCCAGGGCACGGGGGTGGGTGGGAGAAAAGGAGTTGGGCAGCGATGGAGGGAGGCGGGAAAGACACAGAGACAGGGGAGAGTCTGTTAGTGAGAGCAATACAAAGTGAGGGAGGGGAAGGCGAGGAGCTCCACGGCAGCACAGAGGGAGCAGGAGTGAAAATGAGAGAGAGTTTCTTGTCCTGTCTCTCTGCTGTAGCCAGTCACTAATTCAGTCCAGTCCTCAGACAGAGGCTTTCTTCTTCCCTCTACCTCTGGCTGGAGTGTCATTACAGCTGGCTATCACGCCTTGGCTGGGGAATAAAATAAACAACATTGTACCATTACTGCCGCACAAATTTCACTCTCTGCAAATAAATTGTTGCACCGAGATAGGCCTTTGTAAGAAAGAGGCGCATGGTAGCATTGTGTAATTAGCCGGTGCGTTTTCCTTATCACTGTCAAGCCAGATTATCCACCCAGGTTAGGAGATGTGTCAGAGTACCTCTCTCTTTATTCTCCCTAATGGCTTCCTGTGTGTCTATATTGGGAAGTGGGTCTGTCTCCTGAAGGGCCACACACAAAGCCAAACACAAGCCGGATAGCTCGGCTTTATAGGAGGTAAATGACAATCAACACTTTCAACCGCGATAACCAATTAATTTCACACAGCTAAACACAACATCATGAGTGGAATTCAATTTGTTTCCCATCGGGCAGATGGATAGTTTGGATAATAATAATAATAATAATAATAATAATAATAGTGTTAATAATGCTGTTTCTCATGGTGGACTGGCAGACTATAGGTTTCTCGCTGGTATCTGAGAGGTGACTCTCGGCTTTGTTTGTTTGTCGCTGTATCTGCTGTGTCTGAATCTGAGCTGACCCTTGATCAGAGTGGATGGAATGACAATGTGAACGTGTTAATGATGGCCGCTCTTGCAGACATACGCGACACCGGTGCCAAGCCTGTGATGGTCTACATTCACGGAGGATCCTACATGGAGGGGACGGGCAACATGATCGATGGGAGCGTCCTGGCCAGCTACGGAAATGTCATCGTTATCACTCTCAACTACCGTGTCGGAGTCCTCGGTAAGCCATTCTTTCTCCCTCTCTCCCTCTCTTTTCCCTTCACCTTCTCCTTCAAGGACATTTTTCTGGGCCATCTTTGTAGGGCAGCGAGGTGTAATGAGCTCTGCTGATTGCCACATGCACTCCACATAAGCCAGGGGGGGAGAAACACCACACTGTAAACACAGGAACCTGGTTCCTGTGTTTGTTGTTGACGTGACGCTGTATGAGAAACACAGTAATTGAGTGCTCCGAACGTTGGGTTGTTGTTGTGACTGAGGTTTGGAATAAATTAAGAAATTATTGTAATGAGCCTGGAAAAAAAAAAGAAGATGAGTTGGGCGTGATGCTGGAGAGATGGAGGAGGAGAGGAGGGTCGGTCGGAGAGAACGAGTGCTTCTCTGAGTTGCGGTTGGTTGCAGATTGACTCACACAGCTGAATCCTCTTTCAGACACTTGTGTGTTTGTGTGTGTGTGTGTGTGAGTGAGAGAGAGAGAGAGAGAGAGAGAGAGAGTGGAGAGGCAGAGGAAGAGGGTGAGCAAAAGAGAAGGAGAGCAAGCTCCATGGAAACAGCTGCAGCAACACAAAATGGAGTTTGTTAGCACACTACCCAAGCTTTGTACCTTTTCCATCCATCTCTCTGACACGGCTGATTTCACTCCTCACACGTTTCTTTTTACATTTACAGTGGCTGTGTACTGACTGGAAACACTCTGAATAGAAAATGAGATTTCCGCGTTGTCGTTTGCATTTGTTGCCGCTGTTAGCCACAGGATATTGTCAGGATTATTCTGCTTGTGTCGTGCTGTCAACAAATCTCATGACAGGACCCAAGATGATTGAAAGCCTGCGTCTCAATACTTCCAGACATTTCCTTCCTTGCCAGTGGCACTTAGCCTCGAGGCCACTGGTTCCAACTGAAGCCATACTAGGAAACAAGGTTAGGAATCTACATTTTCTACTGACAGTCAGGGATTGTTGTTTTTATTCGAACAGGAACACGTTAAACTATTGAAAATGTCAAATCCTGATCCTGAATCATTTGTTGGAAACTGCTTTCAGATGTGGATTAATGTGTTAGGCTCTGAGTGGTAATTCCGTAAATCTGAGGGTCAGGGGATAAGAAGAACAATCGGCAAACTTTAAATCTCTTGCTAATTATATTTTGAGTATTATCACTTGTTAAAGCCTTGTGAGACAAAGGTGGCTTTACATTGAGGGGTCAAAGGTCAAAACGATGTGGCCATCTTTTGTTGGTCCTTTTAATGGCTGGTCTGTTGATGGTTAGAAATACATAGTATTTAAAGGAGCAGTCCGCCCCTGTATGCTGTTGCTCTATCATTTTGTGTCGTTTGGACCATTGATTCCAGCTTTCAGGGGGATAAGGTAGTCAGAGTGAAGGCTGGGCACGCCGCCTCATACTCCTGGTTTCATACCGCCGGTTTAAACCTGAGCATGAAAGCCTAATACAGATTCATGATCATATTTCTTTCATGGCACTTCAATTATGAGTCAGATGTTTCCTCTCTCTCGCTGCCACATTTTGCTAAATGTCATTCTACATGCATGCACACACCCTCAAAAACCAACAGGAGCACTTGCCCTCTCGCACACATCCCCGCATTCACACACACACACACACACTCACACACACACAAAATAACCACTAAAACCACGCGTTAGCTCATGAGACACACACTCAAAAACACGCACGCACGCACACAGCGGCGGACAGCTCCCCAGCAGCCATTCTGAGAAATGAGCAGAGAAGAATTGATGCATGTAGTTAGGAGATAATGTCCATCGCTGTAGCAGGGTCTGATAATCTCCCCATGGTACGGCTTTAAACTGTTATTACAGACACACACTCACAGAAACCAAATAAAACCAAGGCCAGAGAGAAATCAGACCACGATGGGCCAATTAACACTAAGCTGGCTGAAGATTTTCAGTCATCAAACGTGAATTGCCGTATTCAGAACATGAGACATTGTAATTGCATGTCCTCAGTTCATTTCTGTTTGCAGTTTTTAATTGAATATGAGTGTTTCAGCTTTAATCGAGTCTAAACAGCACTGAGTGGAGTAGATGAACTGTTTGTACTTGACACTGTACTTTACATTAAACACTGGACTCAGACAGCTGAAGTCCAAAACCAGGTCAACTGGCAGTGAGCTGAGAAATGTCTCTTTTCCTGTCCCGCTATAGCTCCGGAGCTATGTACAATGTAAATGTAAAAAAAAAACATCATAGTTTTGATTATACACAGGGTGACGCTGTAGAAATGCAGAGTAAATAAATAAATATGGCTTTTAATTAGGCTGCTTAAAGGGATGAGGGAACAATGGATGAGCGAGAATTAGACAAGATAATGAGTTTATAGTTAAAGCAGACACGACAACTCAAACTCAGCTTCCTGACACTAATATCGCTCTCCCACAGGCCCTGAGCAATCTGAATATACCGAATTAATAATGCAGTGAACACATTTGATATACGCACAACAATCTGAATATTTAACTCATTTCACAGAAACAATCGGAGTAAATTGTTAGGCATGAACGGTCCCAACTAACAAATTTGTAATGAAAGCGTTTTTAATGTTGAGGGGGGGAAAAAGAAAACAACACAATTTTCACGTGCAAATTTTTACAAATGAGACCAAACAGAACCTTTGTAAATGTCACTGATGAATGTTTTATTTATCCGGTGCATTAATTTCGTATTCATCACGCCATTTATTTCGACCGCACGTTTTCCATTTATTTTCCCTTTCGGAATTTCACTCAAACGGAGCAAAATTATTGAAGGATGGTGCTCGGTGCATTATGGAGTATAGATTCAGCGTTTGTTTGGTGTTTTCCAAAAGACAGGCCACGGTGGATTTAATCTATATTTCAATATGACTTTGTAATATGGGCTCAGCAGCTGCAGAATATAGGCAGTGAGAGTGAGGGAAAGAAAAGAGGCTTAGGAGCAACATGAAGGAGACATGTACGAGATCTATTCAGAGACTACGCTGTGTCGAGTTGCCGCCACTCCTGCTCCAAATGAAGCGGAGTCCACCACGTTTCTACTGCAGGTCCATCATCTGCCTGCAGCTCTGAGCCCTGCACTGCTGCAATGCTAATTATTCCTTCAAAGGGTGGACCACAATCCTCTGGGGGCCCCATCTGGAAACTTTCATATCTCAACCTTTCTCTATTTAGATCAATGAGAATTCATTTCAGAATTAATCTTTAATTACGTATTGACCCACCGCAGTGTCGTTATCACAAGATAAAATATTAAAAGTAGAGTTTCACGCCGCACACAGACTGTCCTCGTGCAGCGTGCTCAGGTCAGGGACCTGCTGAGCGGAGTTTGTTTACTGAAGAGATATAGTGTTTGTCTTTCTGGACATTGATCCGTATGCGCGTGTGTGAGTGTGTCTGTGTGGGGCAATGTAGTCTGCGACTGGACTGCCCATGTGCATTGGTGTGTGTGTGTGTGTGTGGTCTCTGTACGTCTAGTTGCCGCACCTCTCTAATGATGTGTAATGAGTCCCAGTCAGAGGGGAGTATCTTGTATCACTGCTCTTTACAAATATAATTACTCACTGGCTCTCCAGAGCATGTCAATTTCCTAGTTCGTTGGATGGGGGGGTGGGGGGGGGTACTTAATTACTAGTTTCCAAATGCATTAAAAATTAACAAAGGCCGCTACTCTTGCCAAAACCCAAGGTGAGACTCCTCATCTCAGCCAAGTGCAACACAAAGAGGAATGGTCAAGTGCAGTGTGTAGTTGTGGAGAGTTTCACCTCTGACAGGGGTTTGTATGTGACCTTTGATTCTATCTCCCCATATCTCTCTGATCGAAGCCATTTTGTGGTGGACTGTCACCTCAGTATAACCAGGTGATACAGGCTCACAGAAGAATGGCTTTAGATCCCATCAAAATAACCTCAGCCGCCTGAATAAGTGTACAAGAGAGCAGGGCCCGAGTAGGCGAGCGGGTGATTTAGCATTGATTTGTCGAAGTGCCAGAGTTATTCTGTGTGCAGTAAGTGACTCTCCCTTTCTCTGTTATGTCCTTCTACTAAACTAAAGATGGCGACGGTTGGTAATTTAGCCGGGGATTTGGGGAGCGGAGGATACTTTGGACGTGTGAGGACAATATTGTCGAGCAAAACATAGTCTGTCAGACAAGTTTGTGAAGCAGGTTTTTTCCCACTACAGAATAAGTGCTGAGCTCCACAGAGAGCTGAGCGGCTCCCTGTTTCCCCGGTTTGCTTATGGCCTCCTGACCTATTCGCTGTACTCTGCTGGATGTTGGTTAAGTAGTGATGCTGCAGGCTGTCTCCAGGCCACTGAGGCCATGTGACATAAACGCATTTGTACACAATAGATTTAGATTCTTATTTATCGCACGAGACCATCAAGAAGATCTCAGATTAACTCCGCAGCCAGAAAAACAAGCAGATCCGCTCTCTGGACTCATTTTAGAAACAAGAAGAACAAGGAGTCCAACAGCAGATGACCTGACAAACACAAAGCCATGAACTTAAAGTTATGGAGAAAACACAACCTCCATGCAGAGGAAAACAAACACAGACTTCTCCGCTTGCTGTGAGGCGCCTGCGCTCACCTACGCTACAAACATTTAGCAAAATGTGACTTAAAGCAGCAGATAAGTCTATTATTATTATTATTATTATTATTATTATTATTAGTAGTAGTAGTAGTAGTATTATTGTTGTTGTTGTTGTTGTTGTTGTTGTTATTATTATTATTATTATTAATAATAATAATAATAATAATAATAATAATGATAATAACAACAATAATAATATTCATGTGCCGGGTGTCATCTGAATGGGTGTATCACATTAGCATCAGGTGTCTGGCATGACAGAAATCACTCATCGAGTTACTCCAGGATCACATTTGACAACCTGCTGTGTCTGGAGAGTGAATTGAGTTAAAATAAAGCTCTGCCTCAGTAAATGTTCCTACAGTCACTCATTTCAGTTATCATGTGATATACGAGCTTGGAGCCGAGCAAAGGAATCTCAACCTGTCAGTTGTGGAAAAAGCACAGACATTTTGGTCCTTTACTCTAAGGCGGGGGCTAAGACAGACATCTACGTGTTTTCAGTGCCATTTGGATGAATTGATCCAAATTAAGCAGTGAACAAAAACATTTATTCCTGCTATTAGCGTCACAGAGTGAGGGATTGAAGTAATGGTTTTCACGCGCCAGTCCGCAGCAGCTTGTTGATGCTGCTCTCTCACAAATCACTGCCAGGAAATGAGCTCTTACTCGGGGCTCGTGCGCGACACAGTACAGCGAACCCCTGGCTGCTCGAGACAGAGCCAAGGTGTGCACATTTGGCACTTAGCAAAAAGACGAAGTTTCCCTTTCAGCCTTGGAAAGGGTTGGTTAAAGCTGAAAGGGGTTGAAGCTGACTGGGAATAGGCCCAGATATTCCTCATGTATGACGGTTTCTATATAAATATTGTATGTTGTTTCAGGGAAAGGTCAATGTGCTGTATAATATTAATTCCTTTTCTCTGATGTGAAAGGATCGTCCTGCTGCAGCCTGGCACATGGCACAATCTCCAACTCATCCAGAGAGTGTGTCATTGTCAGTGCTGGAGACCCCCCTGATTGGAAGATTTAAGTCAGCTGTAAAGGGAGGGGAACCAATCAAGACTAATTGTGTTTTTCCACACTGATGGGAATGTCCAAAATCTGGATCATCTGAATGTGCTGCCTTCCAGCGTTGCTGTCATGCAGCATTGTTTTGTTGGAAAAGAAAACCCAGACTGACATGAAACAACATTCATATACTGATTTAGAAGCTTAAAGGGCTTATCCAGTTAAGGCTGTATAATGCATCCTTATAATCCTTGTTTTTGTTACAATGTGTGATTGAGCCTGTTTCAACAGTAGCCATTATATTTATATATATTATATTTATATGCTGTAATTACCACTCAATATAGCAGAGACAGCGTCCAGCGCCATTTGTTTTTGGTTCCCTCCTGCAGTTGTTTCAGTGCTGACGTTACTGCTAATGCCAACGAAACATCTTCTCCTGCTACCAGCTCTCATTACACGCAGCTGAATGGCAAAAAAAAAACTAACAAAAAAACAACAGTCGCAGGAAATGCAGTATCTTTGTTTAACAGATCAGCGGGGGACAGATAATTAGACACTTTTGAAAGCTGATCAGTTTTAAACATTGTTAGGGAAACCTACTCTTTTTTTTCTTACAGCTGTCACTTTGTTTTCCTGTAGTCTCACTGGCTGTGGATTCAGCGAGGTGTATGTATTTTCTTTTTGCCTTTGATCACACAAGCTCAGTGATTTGGGAAGAGATTGTGGATTGTGATACAACTAAAGCCGACATGGTCAGACCAACCCCACTTCTTACAGACCATTTTCCCATTTTCTACAACTTTCCCATTCTGCTTATGTCATTTCTAGACATATCCACTTGCTGTGATATGTTAAAGTGTTGGTATATGAAGTAGTGTCAAGTCATTCCCAGGCACTGTTACTTGAAGCCTAATCACCTACTCTGAATTGTCATAACAGCATTGTACAGATGTTCAACACCGCAGTCACTGTTGTGACTTGAACCTAGATTTGCTGATGTGTCGTCCCATTTTTTCATCTTGCGGCGAATGGAAACGCGAACACAGCTAATTATATTCCATAAGGATGACATTTCAGAAAAGTCTGACATTAAGAAATCAATTTCAGTGGTACAGTAGTGCCACTGCAGATGCAGAGCAAGCTTTGCTGTTCAGCAACACCACCCTGAGATGGGAAAAAATATATATGTTAAGATGATTGCAGTACTTTCACCGAAACAGTAAATATGCATTAGACATAAAAGAGCTGACCCAACAATTGCTTTCATCTGGTCAAGGGGTCCTCTGAAGCGCCTCATGTAAAAATGGAACACTTCAACCAAAGGTGGTAATATGAAGTGCACAGATGGAACGGCGGTTCACTGAAGGAAAATGTCAACCCTGTGTCAGTGTTTGTGCTTGAGATGCTTTATGGCTGGATGTTTGACCTTTAGTGATAGCGATGGAGGATGCGCTCCTTTTGAAGCTTCCCTTTGCAATAGTCAGAGTATTTGTATTCAGTTTAGTGGCGCACACACCGCAGGGTTTTGCAGATATTCAGATTCGAGAGACTGAAAACAAATATTTAACAACCAGGTGTCTCGTCATGATACAGGAACAAGAGATGGCATTCATAATAGCACCTCAGCACAGACCAAGCTAACTGTGACTTAGGGCTAGAACTGCCATTGCCAGGTATGTTCCTGGCACCCAAAAGTTATTTCATATATACAAGTGGGCATTAAATTGAGAGTTTTGTATGTCTGCGACTCAAATAAAGTATGCAACAAGCAACTGATGCAATGCATGCCAAACCAGTGATTAAGCTGTTCTTTCACCTTTGGTTTTTTTCTGTGGCAGAGCCTATTAACTTGCACAAATAGATGTTGCAGAGTTTTGTGTGAATCCCTGGCTGGCGTTCGCCTTTGCTCTCAGAGCCAGATGCCCTTTTAATAGCCTCACCATTAAATCCCAAAATATATCCACACGAGCAGGAGCTTTTGTCTGACCTCCTATAGTTAGTCATGTGTGGACCAGTTTATTGCCCAGCAACTGGAAAATGACCTAGGTTTCTCAAGGATATAAATTGAAGGTCCCCTCAACCTTTAATGTGTCATTGCATACAGTATCAGCTACATGACATCATGACTGTAGAACATGCAGCTATTGTTATTATGTGTCATAGTAAGCTACAAAAATATACCACTGGGTCTTCTGCACATCTGAGAAGTACTGGATGCAAATAAAAGTAGACGGATCAAATGAGAGCACAGAAGAATGCAAAATCATTAGCATTACCAAACACAAGTACATTGTGGGGCACAAAGTGCCACAGAGAAAAACAATACAGTCTGGGTAATGGGATCTGCAAATTACTGTTTTGTTTTTCCACAGAGATATTGACACAGGAGCTGAAAATCAATTAAATGAAAACAGTACATAACTCTGAATGAAGTCTTTGGATGAATATCCAAAGCCTGTCAGAAGATGGCATGGGCATGATATATTGTACACCGGAAGGTGAATATTTGTATTTCTGAGACTTGTAACTTCAGTCTATTCCGCACTGGTATCGGGATTCTTGTTTATGGTCCCTGAAAGATCTATCTGTGATGATTCATTGCTTGAATGCTTTGTTTTGCTTTACACTCTGCTCCAGGAGGGAGTGTGGGGCTCCAAATGGCAGCACAGCTTTACTTCTTAGTGCCTTTGTCCTTGAGGGATTTTTAAACTTCACAATCCAAAAAAAAAAAAAAAAAGAGAGAAAGAAAGAGAAGGGAAAAAAAAGGCATACACATGTGCTTCTTCCTCCTCAGGGCAAAGCACAGTCAGGTAACAGTCTTATCGAAAAGAAGCCAGCATGTACACCTTCCAGATGAGCCCCGGCTTTTGATCGCAGTGAAAATAAAACAGTGTGTGAATCTAAGCGTCGGAGGAGAAGGGGAAGGATTAGAGCACAGGTACAGCTAGAGGGAGGACGGGGTTAAGATTTGTCCATCATCAGTGTGTCCTATGACAGGGATGATGTGTGTAAGAAGATATATATTGGCCAAGCAGGTAGAGGTACTTGCTTCTTGTCGTGTAGAGGCATTAATCATAGCAGCGGCCAAGCCAAATTGCCAAGGTCAACAGTCCACGCATGGGTGCAAGGCACACGCTACAGCTGCTGTGTAAGGACCAACACAGACAGGAGGCAGACGCCTGAAGGGGGTGAGGAGCAGGATGTTGAATTTGACAAGGTAAAAGCAGGAGGAGAGAAATGAGGAGGAGAATAAGGTTGGATTAGTGACAACCTCGGAGGCGTGGTTGGTAAAGTGTGGCACTTGAGGTGGCAGTGAAGGGGATTGCTAAGCAAAAGTAGGTGGACGTTTTGGAATAATGGATTAAAGTAGGCAGCACAGTAAAGGTGGGGGCGTGTAGGGAAACAGTGTGCGATGCACTGCTACAGTGGGTGGAACTGCACCAATCAGAGGCAGGAAGGTTGCGAGCGACAGTATGTGAACAGGGTGTAGTCACAGTGCTTTAATCACACGTCTGGAGCAGCCGCTTGCTGTTATTAAAATAGGACAGAAAGTGAGAGTTAGGCTCGTTTAGGAGGAATCGTGACGACTCGGAGCTGCGAGGCAGATGCCAGATGATAAAGGTGCTGTTCGCTTAGCAGAGCACAGAGCCAGATATCCAGTGCGATGCAGATAATTAAAACAAAGTACCCACAGAAGGCTGATAGTAAGCAAATACATGACAATATATCCATGACAGGTTATATTATACACTGCGCAAGTACCATCTTTCCGTGAGCTAATTTTCTAGGGTCATGGTTGGCTTTGAAGATGATTATCAAAATGTGTGGGAGGGTATTTCCTCGCAAACGTGATGGCGGAAATACAATATTTATCTTGTGCAGTGTGAAACAGCGGTGCAATATATCCTCAAGTACTCTGTAGTAAAGGAGTTGTGGCTATAGTCCAATAAAGTCCAGCTGAATCTGGCTTCAAAACAAGTCCTCATACATGGATGACAAGAGCCGTTTATGTCAAACTACCAGATCTGCTCAAGGTTGAGTTAAAAGAAACTGAACAAAAAAACCTTCTCCATGTTTACAAAATCCTGAGCTACCTGGGCATTATTTAAAACACAGCTGTAGTTTTGTTCTCTCAAGGCACCTCACCAGCGTTTTCTAAAAATGTGTTCTCTTCGTAGGATAAACTCAAATCAAGAAAATCTACTATCAGAGAGAGTAGGCAGTACAGATTCAGCACCCTGGACAGCAGTCATGACATGAACTGCTTTAACTTAATGAAGCAGCAGCTTCGCATTTGCATAAATTATGATCCCAGATGTAGAGCAGAGAAACAGATAAGACGATTATGCATCGAAACAGCTTGGTGTTAAATGTTTTTTTTTTTTGGTGTGAAGTAATTTAAGTTTTGAAACTATAACTGCTTAACTGTAAGAAGGTTTAAAAAGAAAGTGTAAAAAAAAATTGTGTATTTTGAAACACCACACCTGTGTCCATTTTCTGCACCACAAGAAAATCCTTGAGTTTGATAGTGTGATTACAGTGCACAACTTGCTGAGGATTGGCAACAACAACAACAACAACAACAGAAATTGTTGCAGCTGGTTGAGATCTAAACATTTTTTTGTTTTTGAAAATACATATTTTGAGAGCAGGACTGACTTTTTCTGTAAATAACCTAGAAAATATGATGAAAATACCATAATAGCACACAATGGGAATCAAGTCCTGTGTGTGTGTGTGTAAAAGAGAAACAAGAATGAAATATTATTTTATTAAGCCATTTATGCTGTTGGATTTTTTTTTTTTTTTTTACTGATTTGAAAAACGGCACAAGGCCTAATCAACAGTAGGGCTTAATTGAGATTGTTCTGCAGTACAAAGAGCGGCTTTTTTTCCTCACAGGCAAAGTACAAGGGATTCGTGTAAATATCACGTGGGGCTGATGTGAGCATCAGGTGCTGCCGAACGCCAGTTTCCTCATGAATAACAGCGGTGAAATGTGTTGATAAAACCTGAATGTTGTGTTGGGGTTGCGTGGCTTCAGGTGTTGGCTGACATTCTCTGTGTAGAGCTGCCTGTCAAAGCGATGCCAGGCCTCTGTAGCACTGTCTGTCTCTTTACCGGATATTTTGCAGTCACACAGTTGCCGCACTCGAATACCCTTCCTCTCTTCCTCGCAAGCGCTCTGCACCGAGACGGCTCCCCCCCATATTCTGAGGTCTCATCTGCTCCCGTTTTGTTTACACAGATATGAGCCCTGCTGTGTTTTCCCATATCAAACTGTATCCGTTTCTCTCATCACTAACACAAAGTAGCAAGCTAATAAAAGCATCCATGAAACGCGCAGCACATGGCAGCTGCTCTGGGAACGGTAGCTGCAAAGAAATGGCCCTGGTTTGGTTTTGGAGAACCATGAGTCCTGCTCCTGTATATTGGCCTGGAGCCCATGTGAGTTGTGACCCCATGCCACTTGTCCTTTACACTCACTGGCTGCATGCTGGCAAGTTGACCTTTATCATTAACCCTGCTGCGTGCCTGTCATTTGAAGTCTTTATTATTCACGTGTCCCTTTGGGTATATTGTATACCATGGGAGCATGGAGCAGCCGTGCAGCTCTAGTCAGCCTATCTACATTCAGCAATTATAGCACATTGCTGCTGCTGCTGCTGCTGAGAGAAACAAGATTAAACATTAAAATACTCAATAAGTGCATTTTACACCCAGTGGCAGACATCTAGTAACACACCAGCTACAAATAACCCAAACAATAAAAAGCTGAACCTCAACCTACACATTATTCATTTTATTGATTAGTATTATCTCTTTACTGATTCTGTCATCCAGTGACATTTGTCCCATTTTATGACACTGGTGTTTATAGCTCGGTCTGGAAAGAGGCAAACACTGAGACACTGTTGCTATTCCTTGGACACTCCTCATTATCCGCGGCGGCATTAATCAGCAGCCATTCTAATTAAACTCAGTTTGCACTCGAAATGCTCTCGAACATGTTCAAACACTTCTGAATGGCAACGGTTTGATAGGACACAGTGCTGCCTCCGTCTTGCTCGCAGGTGATAAGAGCAACAAGTGCTGGGACGTGTGAGCGCAGATTGACTGTGTGCAATCAGAGCACGCCACGCGCCTCCCGTATGATATTATTCATGACTGTTTTTATCCTGATGCCAAATCTATTACATCTTTATCACAACTGTTTTCATTTTCACCCCGTTCTGACACTTGGCATCTCTCAGCCTCTCTCTGATATGTGCTAAGTCAGCAGATTCGCACGAAAAGTAATCCAGTGCTTTTACTAATGGGCAGTGATATAGCTCTCATCATGTCAGCGCTGCAGCGACGACTGCAGAATGTGGCAGACAGGCAGATGACAGCCCCCGTCTGCTCTGTCAACTATTCAATTTAACCAGGACACTATCAGAATTAATCCCCTCAAATTACATTATACATCCAATTACAGTACCGGGCCCAGCCATCACCGCAGCGCTTCCATTTGCATGGGAGGTGAAATATCTACTTTGTACTTGGAGCCAAATGATTGGATGCGCGTATTGTTTGCATGTGCACTTGTTAGTTGACCCGTCAAAGCGCTAACAGTTCTGCATACCATGCTACATAAAAGTTAAGCCAGGGAACAAATTACAAAACGCTTTCACCCTATAAATGGCTCTATCATTACAGGCAGAGTGGTAAAACACGGAATATGGGAAAATTGCTAATGCAAGCAACGCCCCCCCCCCCCAATCCCCCTTCCTTTACCTTGTCTTATTCAATTGAACAAACTGGCATGATATTTGATGGCCTGTGAGCTCCAGTTATTAGAACAATATTATGGCTGGGGTAAGTCAAGGCCACTCCACTGGAATTCCAATAGTGTTTGGAAGCTATTTGTATTGGTTCTAGTCCTTCAGGGCCTAGAGAAGGGCATACAGCTCAATAACTCAATTCTTAACAATTAGCCCTTGACATGCCCCCCCCACACACCCCCACAACCCCCTGCCAAAAAGCAACAGATAGAGAGGACTCTTGAGGATAATATTTTCAAACCTATGGAGATTATTTCTGCCTCAAGCAGCATTGCAAAAGAAGCTGCGGCTCTGTTTTCAAATTCTACACCTGATCAGAGCAGACGGGACGTAAATTATCTTTTGACAGCTCAGGTAGCTTTTATTTTGCTTGCATCAGCACGGACCTAACCCCACACACGCCTCTTGCTGTACTTGGAAAAAGAAAACTGGGGTCACAAATGACCAACAGCATATCTGCGTCATTTTAAATGGCACAGTTGCTCTCGATTATAACCATATTATAGTATAATTAGAAGGGCTCATGAACCTGGGGTTACATCTCATTTAACTGGCCGTGTGCTTGCTGGTCCCACTCCCCTCCTCTGTGCACCTCAGCCAGGGACCAAGCGGAGGGTGACCTTGGACAACTTTGCTGCATCACAGCAGTCTGATGTTTTTAGATTGTTAAGAAAAAAGAAAGGTAGGGAAAAAAACATATGCAGTCCATCTCACATTTGTATTGTCTCTCGTGCACTTACAAATAGACCTGTCTGCGGTTGTTTGACTTTTGTGTGGGTGTGTGTAAATGGGTGTTTGATTGACACAAGCACTTGTGCGTGTGCGACCACATAAAGCATGACATGGAGGTGGCATTTGGAGTCGTCTGCTCAGGGGACCATTTCCATGCCTGAGGGGATCATGCTTACTTGGGCTCTCCTTTGGGCTCGGATCGGCCTAGTGTTGTGGTCTGATTGTTAAGAGGCCATAGCTTTGTGATGGAAGCCCCAGAGGCCAGCTAGAACAATTAGAAATATGTGTTTCTGGGTCACTGGAGCACAGTTATAAGTGTGGTAAGACTATTCTATTTCCTGACAGGGGAAGGGGAAGGAAGGGGCTTTACTCTGGCTTTCATGACGATTTGTGTTGTGATACCTCTGTGCTGGAAACACCAAGCATGCTGCTTTGTTTGAACTGGTTTACACTCGCACAAATGCCATAGATTTCCAGGCTCTTGCTTTATACACTGCATTCTAATCTTGCTCCCCCAAACTCAGCAGTCCTTTAGTCAACAGAAGGCTGCGCTGCAAACACGGCAGCGACAATACCAGCGTGTGTGCAGCTACAAGTGCGATAAACCAAATATAAACATGGCCGTCCTTTCACATATGCACAGTACAGCGTGTACCAGTGTAAGTAATATATCTGCGAAAATAGACCTCGGTATTACATAAATATTAGATGAAATCAAAAGGCTCTGCAGACTTGTACAGAAGAACATGCCTATAATTGAATTCATTCTTCCTGCTAACGGTGCTGTGAGCCTAATGCTTTTGTTGGAAGTTCTTTGCCACAGGCAACACACAGCACCTCTCTCTGAGGCAGCATATCTGCTGCTTAACATAGCAGTAATCAAGTTAACAATGCTTGTCAGGGATGAAAATGGATGTGGATCCATGAATGGCAGAAACTCAAAGACACAGATCACATGTGTTAAAACTGTTCAAGTGTCAGAGCCTCTTGGTTGAATTCTAATTTTTTTAGGTTGTGTGTCACTTTTGTTCCTGACACATACAGGAAAGCGTGTAATCCTTTGACTTGAAATGTCAAGATCAGCGGGGCAGGATTTAAAAGAATTTCACCTGACAGCAGCAACATACTGAGAAGGATTCACCTTTCTATTTTTCTTTATAAGGTATGAAAGGGCATAGGGAAACAGACATGAGGCGCGCCTGTGATCAGTGCCTCCAGCTGTTGTGGATGAGTGAAAATATGAAACGCTATATAAATTGCAGCTAAGTGGTATAAGGGCCGCATCATAATGAATTATCTCTTGACTCAATAATTTTGCAGGGTTGTATCATACCAGTCTAACGCAATCATAAACTCTTATCATTTAAGACATGAATTGTGTATTAATTAAGTCTCTAGCTCATGCAAGCTGGCTGCTGAGCACAGCCCGCTTTGATTTGGTATCCTAGTTCTGGCATCTAAATGCATGGGCCTCCTAAGGTAACATTTCTCACGCGGGATTATAAAATGCTGACTGTATGCTCCGCATACTGCACACTTCATTTGCATTTTAATATAAGCCCCTTTTATAATTAATAACAATACCACTGTGGTCAAAATTGTGATTACATTTATTATTAATGGCAATACCTGCAATTGTTGAAAGTAAATACTTTGGAGGGAGGAAGAAAAAAAAAAACATAAAGCTTTCCGGAACATGGAAAGTCCCAGCCTTTCAGAAGCTAACATATTTTTTTCCATGCAAACAAATCGGGGCATAGTGCCATTTGCTGGTGGCACCACTGCTCTAATGTCTCTTTCCCCCCCATGTTGTAAAAGGCTAAATTAGCCTCCTCTGGAGCCAATTTAGCTGAATTAAGGCGCTTAGAAAGGTCATACTTACATTTCATTTGAACTTAATGGACATTGGAAAAGGTATTATTTTTTCCTACATCAACAGCGGATGCTTTCAGAATTCGATAAAAGAGCAACTCTTCAGGCATTATTCCTCATCCTCCATGAACTTTGCATGCGGCTTGGACAAAAAAACCCAGGTATCAAATATCTTGATTGCATTTTTAGAATGCTTGGCCATCGAGCTACCTCGTTAGATTAAATAATGAATGAATTGAACGGGTAATTATGAAAACTGCTCACAAGCGGGACTAATGCTTCTGCTGGTTTAATTAGAGCAGGAGCCTGCCACTCAAGACCCCCTCCCCCCGGCGCCAATCCACAGGACGGAACCATGGATCTCTCTCAGGCTGAGAGAGATAAGTTTCCACTCAGAAACAGGGTTTGGCACAAATCTGCCGCCACTGCACAATCTCCTACAGGTAGCAAGCAAAGCTGTTGCTCAAAATGAGCCCCATCGCACAGCGGGGTCGAGTTTTCCTGGGAAAAAGACAGGAAGAGCAGTTAACCACCTGTTTCCAACCGCGGGAGCTATTGCAGTGTAGTTAACCTGTCAAAGACAAGTAGAAAGTATTGTCTTCAACATATGCCTTGATAGCACCGCCGGGAATATTAAGAGACATTATAGAGCATTATCCATAGCACAGACCGTTAGTGGACACTCAAGTGAAGGAATAGATGGTGGGTGGTAAGATGGGGGATGATTCGATGAACTCGATTGGCTTTATTTCTGCTCTGCACATGCACAAGTGTTTGCTGCTGATGCTATCACAGAGCCAGAGGGGCGACTGGAGCATTGACTGAAACAAGATGTCCTGCTAATAAGATTCAGAATCCTTCCTTCCATTAGAACGTGTCTGTTCCCCTCCCGTTATTGGCATTGTTGTTGAGTCAGTAATCCAGACATGTAACCTCGGGGCAACCTGACTCTGAAGGATACAAAGTTAACGACAAAGTGTGTCAGGCCGGCGAGAGCGAGCCAGACTGAGAGAGCGAGCGGGAGAGGTGACATTGGCCTTGACTGGCCAGAACCACCGCAAAGCAATCTGTATAATGAGCGGTTCCCCCTCTGACTGAGATGACATTGTCATTTCATTCATACATCTTAGCTCAATACATACCCCCCCCCACCCCCCCACAACCTCAACTCCAGTCAGCCCTCTGGAGCCCGGGGGGGAGAGGAGACGGTGGGAAAGAAATAAACACACAGAGAGATGAAAGCGTTCATCGGGTAGAAAAGGGAAATAAAAACCATTATGTTAAATGAATTAAGATTCTGTTTCTTTAATTACAATTATAGGATAACCGTGTTAACTAAAACATTAAAATGTATCTTTGTGTAATTTATTATTAGTCATTTTTTTTATATAAATGCTAATATAATAATTCCCTCAGCACGTTTGGTAGAAACTAGTTTCACTGACTTACTCGTTTAGCTTTTTTTCGTTTTTAGAGCAGATGTCAGAGCTCGTGTTGTTGTTGTTTACATTTTTGCCTATTTTGAAAAGTGTGCCCCACATAAACCCACAGGCTCTCGCAGCTCATGAACTCATGAACGTGAACTCATGAACGTCTGCTATCAAATAAAGCAAAAGAGACTCAGTTAATGGAGGAGATCTGGTGGGGATAGCATCAAATTAGGTGACTGACAAGCGCAGTAATCTGGAGCATATAGCATTTTTTTTAATAATCTAATAACACTCAGAGATGTCCTTGGGAAAATGGAGGATTGTGGTGATGCTCTGCTGATGGGGAGAGGACAGCGGAGCTGCTGGGACGGGGGTCATGTTCGAGTACAGTGACAATTTCTTCTGACAACGTCCCTTCCTATATTTGCTTCGTCAGCACACCCTTTAAAGCGGGAACGTCGTATTTAATCGAATTACCTGCGAGAGCTGCTCCTTCTTTTATTAATTCATTGGGGGAGGGGTGAGTGGGGAGGGGTGAGCGGGGTTGGTAGAGGAGCACGGATGAGCTCCTTTGGGATGAGTGTGTTTGTGCTCTCTGGAACGTGAACCAGAGGAGGCTGAGCTAACGGAAGCTGACAGTGGCAACCGCCCCAGCGCGCGGCAGCGAGAGGACCAGTCGGCTTCTTCACTCGGGCCTCGTTAGGGAAACAGTGAGACGGGTCGTCTGAAGCTGGGGGACGGGAGCTGGGTCTGCGGCTGCTGCTCTGAGACAAACGGATCAGGTTTGACTGTATATGTCAAGACTTTGAGACCCAGGAGCTGTTATTGCTAAGAAGTGGTATAGACGGCAGGCACTTATACCGTCTACCATATTAAATTCCCCTATAACATAGAAACATGCTGACTGAGCAGTGGCGAGGAACTATATATGAGGTTTTTATTTTTTTTGGTTTATCCATATAGCTTTGAGGTTTAAACCCAGGTAAACAAAATGTGGTGACAGCACAGGCAGGAGAATAAATAAGACCAGATGCTGCTCAGTCTCCACAGTCGACACTGTGTGCTTCGGCCTCAGGCTCTCAGGTGTACAGTGTGTCTGGGCAGCCTATAGGGCGCATGGAACAAAGCCATGGTGACATTTTATCTGACGGTAGCTCCTGTGGGGCCTGAGCCATGCAGCTGAAGTGTCAGGCAGATTTTAGCGCAATGAGGAAGGTGGGGGTGGGGGTGGGGATTGGAGGGTGTAGCCAAACAAACAGAGGCCTGGCACAATCTCCCATCGGCGAGCGGTGCAGACGAGAGCAGAGACGTCTCTGGGGATCGCAGGAGGCCGAGATGAAACGGAAAGCGAGATCTAACCTTTTTGTTGTTGCTGAAACCCGGTTCTTTAGTGCTGCTAGATTAAAAGGAAGAACGGCGAAGTGAAATGAAAAGGGAAACACTTCAGCTGTTTGAACACGACGGCCCTCGGTGGAGGCAGCGCCTCAAGATCAATTGAAAGTAGCGAAAATAAGAAAAATATTGTCGTCCTTTGTAGGACACAGGTACAAGTGTCTTTTGTATAGCGAATGCTCTTTGTGGTAACATGCAACAATACATGACAGACACACGCGTTCCATTGTACAAGTGCTATGGTAATCATATACACTATTTCAAAAGCTTTTCATCCATTTTTCATTCCCAGCTCTTCTCAGGGCGGGAGAACAGGCATGTAGCATCAACAAAGGAATATGTGGAGCCAAGCAAGCCAAGTACCCTCACAAGGTAGCATGAAATACAATCTGCATATGCACAAACCTGGTGCCTTTGGTCTACATGACACAAAAAGGCATCCGATTGCCAATTGTGACATATCAGATGGGTTCGCTGTTGGGTAACATTGTTAACAAACCATGCAACCGCAGATTTACATTTCTGTTCCCGGCCCTGACTGCTTTTCTCAGCCTGAGTGGCACAACTGTGGATATATTTTCTTTTGATTATATAATCTATAAAAGGGGCTCTTGATCACAGTTCACACAGTGTTGACACACTCGTCTCAGGGAAAGCCACAACTGTAGACCGTCGCTGTGCGGCATGCTTCATATTTTGAAGTATGCTTTTATATGGCTGTAATGTTCTAAATGCAGACGTGGAAGGGTCTAATTAAACGTGTAGCACACTGAGGTCGCTCCTCCCCCTCACTGCTCTTTATAGGGTTGGTATTAACCTCCTGATTCGTTGACGGGCAGATGAAGAGATACCCACCACTGATGTTAAGCTGGTTCTGGAGCTGGAGCCCCAGGAGGCTCTGATCAAATCCCTAACTTAGCACTACACTGTGCACCACACAGTCAATACGCAGGCTCACGTGGCCCAAACTGCCTGGCCTATACCAGAGTGATCCTCTCGCTCCAGCTGCCTGGTGTGAGGAAGAGCAGGGTCACAGCAGAAAGAGGAAGAGGTCAGATGCAGAAGAAAAGGGACGGAAGCAGAAAGGGAGAAGGTGCAGGAGGTGTAACGTGGTGATTGTGGGCTACTTAAACCTGGTCGGCTGAGGGGGAAAGTCCACAGTATAGTGCAGACCTCCAGTGTCAGAGTTCGCTGGAGACAGGCAGGGGTTTCAAACTGTGCCCACAGCCTCCGATAAGCAGCGCCAGACCTTTACAAACAGGCTTAATATGCCTTTTATGGCTGACAGATTCTTTCATCAGCTGTGGCTCCATTAGTTAGCAGTGTGGGACGTCTGATAACAAGGCTATAAACAGCCACTGAGAACCTTTAATACCTGAACCCGCTTTGTCACAACTGCTGCTCACGCTGACGGCTGATCCCCATCGTGTACCTTTTTTCCACATCAGAGACTAACTGCATGCTATTAGCAGCAGCTCGCGTTGCCACTGCTCCGGCACTTCATTAAACTGATATTGTGGGAAAACACACGGGCAGTTCGTAAACACGCCCGACTCTCTGCCAGTTCCCACTGGCTAGCGTGCTGGCCGTAGACCTGGGCAGCGTGCTTGGCCGACGATATGAATGGTAATGAGTGACTGGCTGCTGGGACTGAAAGCTACATTCCTGTCATAATTGAGTTTGATTAATTAAGGGCGCTCCACTGTATTCTTACAGATCAGTGCATCCTGTTAGAAGGCTGTGCCACGGGTTGGTGCGCCGGGGGGAGGGGGGTGTGCTTGTGGTCGTAGTGTATGTGTTTATGCCTGCCTAACCTGCAGATTGCAGGTTAGGCGGGTTGTTGTGTGAGGAACTAATTGAAATGAGAGGCGATGTGCAAGTCTCAGCCAACATGGCCGGTCCATTTGTCAGGGTGACATCACTGCACTCACACCCCATCCATCTCCGCCCGGCGCCACAGAACCGTGCTCCTCCTGGTGATTAATATCCATACCTCCCTCACTGCACTGCATACGGCCCCCACATAACCACCCCCCCTTCCCTCCACTTGCTGCTCTACACACACGCACAGACCCACAAACAAACATAATGCTTACACACACACACACACAGACACACACACACACACACACACACTCCCTTTTGGAAGCCCTCCTCTTCACACAGTGGCTGTACATGCACCTACACTCTCTGTGCCACTGCACTACATTTAGTCTCTCTCACACACACACACACACACACACACACACACACACACACACACGGCCAGAGCTCAGCGCCCAGAGGTCGCACAGTTAAGCTCCCTCATTATTCCAAACACAAACTGTCCCCTGCTCTTTTGCCCTTGGTTTTCGTATCACATAGAACAGATACTCCTGGTGTAAATATTTTTAACTTTTTTTTTTTAAAGGAATCAAAGCCAAAATAAACATAAACCATTTGCTTTATTTAGACATGGTGTCATAACTTATGAGGTATTTTGCAATTTGTTTTGGCAAAAATAACCATTAGGACAAGTATCTGCTATCTTTAGCAATATTTTTATATTATTAATATTTATATTTTATCTGTTTTTATTGCAATATTTCCTTTTTACATAAAACGCAAATGAAGAGAGATCTATAATTTCATTAAATTTCTATATCATAACAATAAAGCATATTATTTTTAATAATAATACACCAAAATATTATTAGCATATTTGTTGTATTATGACAAAAGAGGCTGCATGAAAATAGAAGATTATTTTCCCGCAAGTCTTTGTACGCAGTGTTTATTTTTTGCTGTCACTGTATTGAAAAGCTTTAAAGATAAGGCCAGGGATATATGATACTGCTGACAACACATCTGATAAAAATGGTTAAAAAGAACTGTGCAGTTGTTCATCTTTAAATAATTTCCAACTCCCCCACAGTGTTACTTTGCCAGAAGCCCATTTCTTCCAACTAAATATATAAATATTCAAGAGGAGATTTCTCCTGCAGGATATGTAAAAAGAAAAAAGAAGAAAAAGATGCTAAATCATTTCTTACAAACATTACTCAAAAGTGAGTTTGGTATTTTTGCAGCAGACGGTAGAAAGAGGACGGTGTATGTGTGTAAGACTGAATCTAAATTAGCTACAGTGTCATCATAAAGAGGGTAAATGTCACCAACTGTGACACAGAGGAGGCCCAGTGGTACAGAAATGTCCTGTCCACAGTCAGGCTTTTTGTGGCATTAGTTGACAGCGAGGAAAACAGAATTTTGCCAAACTTCCCACTTTCTGAGTGCTTATTATCGTGGTCTGCCATATTGGAAACACAGGACAGGAACATATGCATAACAATGTGATAAGCGGGGTCCAACAGCATGTTTCCTTTAAAAAGTGTTTGGAGTTGGTTTCAAATCAGAACACCATCACAACTTTCGTAGCCAAACTATTATACATTTATAATGACAATATGAAAATATCACTCATAGTGTACACACCACAGTAATAAACCTTATGGAAACAGATGTTCATGTTGAAGTACAGCTAATGTTGGCAGTGAGGAACACATGTAAGAACACTGAATGCCCGGCATGAGGAATAAAAACTGCAGAATGGCCTTTATTCACGAGTTCTTTTGAGGAGGGTTCAACCAAAACTAAGCTCATTACATCCCACTATCAGAGCTACTCCAACCTGAGGAGCAGAGGAGCCGGGCTTTGAAGATCCTCTAAATGATGACCTTTCTCTCCCCCTCCGCTCCACTGATGATAAGCTGCACTCTGATCTCCTCTGTGGTATCACAGTGCATCAGTGCTCGCTGCTCCACCGAGCCGGGCCGTGCTAAACTTTCTCCGCACGCCTTCAAGTTACATCATCCACACTCGATGTCATGTTTCACAACACATCTTTGAAACTTGAGCAGCTCCAGGCCGGAATGTGAGACGGTGCACTGGGATGCAGTGCTGTTTTATTGAAACAACATTTACTATGATGCAGATACTGTGCTACAGATATGCTACAGAATACTAACATAAGTAAGTGAGTCATTTTCCTGGCAAATTCATTCAAGACCATGTTGCGCAAACCCTAACAAAACCCTAACCCCAATGAAGGTCTTACAGGCAAAGAGTCAAAATTCTAATCAGGAGATTCTAATAATTCATTAGTGTCCAGCACGCAGAGACTGATCTTGCGTTCAGTGCTGACTTTTCATATGTAGCCTATATATAATATATATGGTTGGTGATGAAATGTTCTCCAATTGGCACCAAAGTGCTGCTTCACCTCAGAGTTGTGACTCTCCAACACCAGCGTCTCCCTTTCCGCCGCGGGAGCGTGCAGCGCCGCCTCCGCAACAGCTGTGAGATGCAAAGCCTCCCTTAATGTAAAAGCATTCTGCTGTCTTTGAGACGCCACTGTGTTGGCTGGTATTCGCTGAGAGGAGAGGATGTAGAGAGACGGCAATGGTTAGAGGGAAGAGAATATACAGCGAGCGGAGAATGGAGAAGAACTCTGAGCGCTCTGGAGCACAATAACCATGACAGAGGCAGCGATGCTGCAGTGAAGTACAGGGAAGCAGCACCGCTCTGCTCGCTGTGTGATTGATTGAATGGCGTTCGGACGCCAGCGGTCATGCATATGCAAACTGCTCATCTGTAGTTGCTGCCAGGGCTGCTGTTCACTCAGAGCACTTGGATGGTGTTGCCTGACCACTAGGACACATCCCACAATCAGATCAAGCAGCCCCAGACTCACATGCAGGACAAACCAGCAGCTGCCACCAGCTCCAACTTTCACTGTCTGTTGTCCCATAATAAGGCCCATGTCAGTCTGTAAGAGATCCGGTCATTGTGCGGCACAGATGCTCCATTTTGACATTACGCTGTTTATTTTTTCAGTGCTTTATTACACACAAACCACATTTTCCATTTGAGCGGCTCGGTCTGTCTACAGCGGCCCAGTATGCACCGTTCTCTATCTTCAGCATCATGCACCATCTGCCTTTCAGCTCGTCCACATCTCGGCACACAGTGCAGCTGCAGCACTGGTACACACGGCACACACGCACACACACAAACACTGCCGATCTGCGTTACGGCGGACGCAGAGTGTCTGAGACGAGCACTCAAGCCAGAACATTAAGGCTTCTCTTAGTCATCAGTCTCTTCACATTTGCAGCGAGGACCTGCAGTATAGTGAGCGTGTTATCATTCAGTTTGAAGTCTCCCAGTGTCGAGGGCCCGGCCCCTGAAATGTCAGCCACTCTGTTGCCATTCAAGGCGGTCTGATATTTTCTTTAAAAATTAATATGTGATGAGGCCAGGAGGAATCAGAGGCCGCAGTGATGCTGCAGTCATGTTATAATGTTATATTCTTTTATATGGAACTAATCGTTTGGAGGGGAGACAATCAGAAAGTTTTTTTTTTTTTCCTCCAAGTCTTTATTTTCTCTTCTACCGGAAACAAGCATGTGGTGTTGGGTAAATGGCCTTCAGTGTTCAGGCTGCCATAAAGAGGCTTTCTTGTACTCTCTCTCTCTCTCTCTCTCTCTCTCAGTTTCTTTAGGTCTCTCTCCCTCCAGCCATGCTATTGGCTATTGGGGCGGCGAGTCGTACTCGAATCCAAGTGGCAGTCAGGCCCATAACACCCCTCCTGCCCCTGCGTCTTTACCAAGCCATGTTGTTTAATCTTGTCGCTGCACTAAAATTTTCACCGCACCGGAGAAAAAAAAACGGGAAGATGATAAATCTTGTGGGAATGACTCCCTCTGTGGAGGATGGACCGCTGGGTCTGCCCCTTGCTCATGATGAGCCTGACACACAGGCCCTTTATGTGGCTGTGTGGAGGGTGGCCCCTTTCCTCCTCTGCTCCTCATCCACACCCCAGAGGCTCCCATTCAGCCCGGGCCTGGCTGGGGGGGAAGTTGGATCTTGGGGGGGAAGTTGGATCTCGCTGCAGTCATGTTATAATGTTATATTCATTTATATGGAACTAATCGTTTGGAGGGGAGACAATCAGAAAGTTTTTTTTTTTTCCTCCAAGTCTTTATTTTCTCTTCTACCGGAAACAAGCATGTGGTGTTGGGTAAATGGCCTTCAGTGTTCAGGCTGCCATAAAGAGGCTTTCTTGTACTCTCTCTCTCTCTCTCTCTCTCTCTCAGTTTCTTTAGGTCTCTCTCCCTCCAGCCATGCTATTGGCTATTGGGGCGGCGAGTCGTACTCGAATCCAAGTGGCAGTCAGGCCCATAACACCCCTCCTGCCCCTGCGTCTTTACCAAGCCATGTTGTTTAATCTTGTCGCTGCACTAAAATTTTCACCGCACCGGAGAAAAAAAAAAGGGAAGATGATAAATCTTGTGGGAATGACTCCCTCTGTGGAGGATGGACCGCTGGGTCTGCCCCTTGCTCATGATGAGCCTGACACACAGGGCCTTTATGTGGCTGTGTGGAGGGTGGCCCCTTTCCTCCTCTGCTCCTCATCCACACCCCAGAGGCTCCCATTCAGCCCGGGCCTGGCTGGGGGGGAAGTTGGATCTCTTTTGTAGTGAGAGATTCTTAGAGGAGGCTGTGACTGTGTGGGCCTTTATTTCCCCAGAGAAGAGAAGGGGGGAGAAAAGATAGAGGGAGAGGGCGAGAGGGAGACGCGGGGCGTACCAACGGAGAGTTAAGACACAGACGGCCTTGTTAACCAGCAACCCCAATGAGAGGGCGGGGGGGGCAAGAGGAGGAAAGAAACGGGGTTGGGACAAAGTAAAAGAGCGAACGAGAGCAACAGAAAACCAAGAAACTTTCCCTCTGTTACGTCACCGATGTTATTTCCATCCTTCATCTCCTCCTCCTCCTCATTTCCTCCCTATCCGTCCCCCCCATCTGTCCATGTGTAAGCTCACTCTTCAGCTCAATAACAAGCTTTTGCCCTCTCCCTCACCCCTCCCTCGCCCCTCCTCGCCTCCCTCGCGCCCTCCGCCATTACTTTACACACATTCCATTATCTGGGAGACCAGGCTAAGAGAGACGTCTAGGGTCGGAGCGATCATTATCATCACCTCTTTCCGCCGCACTCTGAGTTATAGGCCCGCCATATAGGAAACAGACATTTAAATCATAATCAATAGAGCAATAGCGATGCTGAGAGGCATGGCTAAAGGAAATCACTGCCGCCGCTCAGGAGGAAACAGACACGCTCAGTTTAGGCCCAGATAGTGGCATGGGCTTATTGACAAATTACGATCCGCAAATCCAAATCCACAAAATGCATTATGCTCCATCACGCTCTGCACTGCCTTTTTTTTTTGACCAAAAAAATAAAACAACCACTTTTGCTGATATTGGGGTGATGCAATGTTTGCCGTGCATCAGTAAACGTGTGTGGAAATGGAGAGGTGGTGGAGCTGAGCCATGATCTGCTAGTCTCTGAACATCAGCATCTGCTGCCCATGTACCGCTTCCAGCAGTGGGCTAAGGCTCAAACGCTGCAGAGAGCAGACGCTGTCATGCTGTATCCATTTACCAACCCTCGGATCGCGTTAAGGTAAAAAGGGCAGCTAGGTTCCTCACAGGGGGGAACACACACACACACACACACTGTGCTGTCTGGCAAGGACGACTCAAGGTGACGGGTGCGACCTGACCCGCCTCAGATCAGGATTAAATCCCTGACTCTTTGCTGCCACTAGGAGAAAATACCAGGTCTTCGTAGAGCAGAAGTGCACCACATCACTGTCAAGCCACGAGCTGCTTTGAGACATGATACAAAAACACGTCATGTAATCACTCAGGACAAATTACAGCTGTAACACACAGAGATGGATCATGGAATCACTGTTATTAGCTCATACAGCCCATATGCTGTGAAAAGGAAACGCTCATGCAATTTCCACATCTAACACAGCTGACGGGTGCAGGTTAGGTTCCATAGTTGGAAGTATTTGTTTCAACCACTGAGATCCTCTCAGACCTTTAATGAAAACGATGCTTATGTAACTTATTAAATGTACTTTGCATTTGACACACGTGATTTAAGAGGGACGACGTAAATAAATAGGAAGATAGAGATCAATCGTATGATTCCTTTTCTGCAGTGTAGTTCAACCTCAAGCCTTTTTCCCTTTCCTTTCTCCTTCTCAGTGCAGAATCGTTTCAGCGTGATACACAGACCCACAGCGTTTTGTTTCTGTGCTTCATCTCAGGAGAAAACAGCATCAGGCAAACATGAAGAGGCTCCTGTGTTCCACTTGTGGATATACAGTACAGTACAGTACAGCCTCGTCTCATACAGTACACTGTGACTGGACTGGAAAATATATCTGATCTGTAGTTTGGTACAAAACAAATAATAAGAAAGATTACTAATGCCACTGAGACAAGTGAATGACTTCAGCATTAATTTGTGTACATGTTAAGTTTCGACTAGAACTATTTATTTCTTATTTTATGTTTGTTGGGTGAACTTGACTGGGACCGGGTAATCGCACACAAGGCCTTGTGCCAAAGTTGACCGGTCAGATCATTTAAAGAGAACTTACATACCGATTTCAATTCAAGCGCCTAACGAGGATGAATATGAAACAATTAGCTTTTCTAATTAAAATGTTATTATAAAGCACCGCCACTCTGCGTCATAAGAACGGAGCGCACTCAGGCACATAACGAGCCTGGCCGAGCAGCGCGGAATCACAGAGCTGCAGCCCAGAATCCCAAGTTCCTGTGTAGGTGTGAGCTGTGAACAGATAGTGCTCTACACATCACGGTTCATGTGCAGCCAAAGCCCACGCAGTGCTGATCAGACAGGGATCATCTGCTAGATGTGGAAATCTATAATTCAATCCCTGGTGAGATGTGAGATAAACCACGATAACTCAAACACCAGAGACAACGGGAAACTGTATACATACTGCAATGTGTGTCAGTGTTTACGCAAGTAATGCACGTGTTCGATCAATAGTAGGTATGTTTTTGTACGTTATGCTGGAAAATGTGATTGTTCGTCCAGATTGTGCACAGGTGGACGTACGAAACAAATGTATCAGAAACACCTAGCCAAACACCGCGCTGACAGACAATGGACTGTAAACAACAGATATAAATGTTAAAAAAGTAAACTGCACATAAAAACAATTACTCTGCTATCTTAATTGCCTTCCAAAGAAAATCATTTTTGTCACCTTTCCAATTAAAACATAACCAGCAGCTACACTGGATGTATTTTTAAACGGCGCCCGCAGCATATCGCGTCCAAGGTTCTGCCTTTCACGTCTACATGTTAATGAGCAGGAGGAGGAATCAACGTGGATGAAGTCACAGCAGACTATATTAGTGAGTTGTGTTTTGTTATTTTGCCACCTGGGGATCCAACTCTAAAGATTTACGTTTTCGCCATTTAATAATGCCTCACATTACTGTGCCAAATGGATACTGTTTATTATGTCCTTTCAATTTGGCTAACGGTTGCACACGATCCCTTTTGCATGCCAGTCGCCTGACATTTCGTAACCTCGCTGACATCCACTTGGTGAAGTGTGAACCATTTCGCAAATGAGGGTTATTCTGGGAGAGACGCGTCTCCCTCACCCCCTCCCTCCCCCCACGGCGCCCGGGCGAGGGTTGTAAAAGCTGTTGTCCTTAAGTTATGAGAAAACGTGAGGAGCAGCCACATGAGAGAGAAAGAAAAGGAAAAGCTCTTCGTTTGGATCATTGGATCGAGTTCTCCTTTCTCCTCTCCGCCTGTGTCCGTCTTTGTTCCTTTGCCTGTCTCTCTCTCACTCTCTCTGTCTCTCTGTCTCTCTGCATGTGCCCTGCTGCTCTGTCATCCTCAGGGATGCGTCTGAAGGAGACCATCTGTTGATCCATTTGTCTCCTGCTTTGCTTCCTGTGCCACCGCCTCTCTCCTATCAACGATCGGGCCTGGCCTCTCCCCTGCACACCCTCTTTGTTGCTGCCAACAGCTCCTGCAGACGGGGCGGGTGGGCTGCTGTGGGTGGGGCCGGAGGTTGTGCCCTCTATATTCTCTGGTTTGCACAAAGGGATGGAAAAAGGCACTGGCAGCAAACGCATCCTGTTTTGTATGAACATACCATAAACAGCTAATGAGCCTTGGGCAGCTGCTCTGTTATCATGAAACACACACAAACGGATCTTCATTCTATATTTCTTCTCCTCCTTCTTTTTTTTTTTTTTTGATTGCTGATCAAAACTATTTCTTTTCCACCTTAGGACTTAAGCACAGAGAGCTCATCATTATATAAAGGCACAGACCATGAAATAGATGTTCGAAGCCCTGCTGAAGGACCATCACTGGAGGCTTGTGAACATTCACCACCAACACATTTATTGCTTGTGAGGCGTTTGCCGATACTGACACTTAAGAAAGAGGCATCTTTGTTTTCCTGCATATCTCCGAGCTGTTATGTCGTATGCATGTTCAGGGGTTTGATGGACATCCAGTCCACTGTGGGGACTTCAGCAATCACCTGGCTTTGATCTTCTCACACAACTCTCGATTTCTGATTATTCAGCTGGGCTTAGGCCCTGGAAAACAGCCGGGTGGTGTGTTAACATGAGCTCTGATGGTCCCAGGAGAGACTCACTGTTCAATTCAACAACACACAACAGATTGCACAGACGCACAAGAAAATGACCTGTTGTGAGTGTTGAGACTGAAGGTACATGGCACTGCAGAGTACGACAGACGACCCAGATACTGCCAGAGGAAGATAATATCTCTAAGGAACTAGACATATACATGCACACACGCACACACATATACACACACACATACACACACACATATATATATAGATATTTATCGATATAGGTGCTGCACAAAACAATTATCATCATGTCCTTTTCTCCCTGTGTCCATGGAGTGTTCATGGATTTGTAAGGTTTTCATCAGGATTGCTCAATTTATCTGATGACAGGTGTGCACCCCTGGAGATGCACTATCGATTTCCCATACAGTGCAGATGACACGTGGTTATGCACACTCCTGTTTTACTAACAGATATGTCATGATCTCACCACTGCTGTCACCCAGCATTCTGGTTTGTCTGACTTATGTCCGGAATTGCAATTGTAAGTGCACACATGGAAGAGAAATAGCCGGGTTCGTAGTTCCTGACAATTTGGGCTTAAGCCTCATTTTGGCCAGTAAAACAATGTTATGTTCATTTTCTCTGTGTAGGTGTCTAATCTTTGAATCCCTGGATGTGTTGCAGGCTTCCTCAGCACTGGTGACCAGGCTGCTAAAGGGAACTACGGGCTTCTGGACCAGATCCAGGCTTTACGGTGGATCAGCGAGAACATTGGCTTCTTCGGCGGCGACTCCAACCGCATCACCGTGTTTGGTTCTGGGATCGGAGCGTCCTGCGTCAGCCTGCTCACGCTCTCCCATCACTCTGAAGGTACGGCACAGAAGGGAGGATGGGGGATGGGTGATACAGCTGTGAAGCTCATGCCTGCTGGTGTGTAGGCTGCTTGATATTACAAACTGGTGATGCAGGCCACAAGTTAGTGAGTAATGCATTCTACTGTACTGTGCAGCGGGGTGAATTTTAAAAGAGGCAGGTGTTTGCATTTAAATTACTGTGACGTTCAATCCCATGGGGAAATTGGAACTCCACGGTAGATTTAAAACTGCATGTGGGACTGGAAGTACTCTGCTCGCATCATGTACAATATGACTGATGTAAACATGTAGCTTCAGTGTTTCTTTGTAAACAAGATAAAAAGGACAGCGTGTACCAGGGAGAGTGTTTAGTGGCACACACACACACACACACTACCACTGTTCTCGCCGTACACCGTGTTGTTTATCTGCCGGCTACCTTCATGCTCCTTCATCAGGATTTACTGCCCACCCTGGCCATATCTTTAATAATGAATGCAGCATGTGTGCTTAACCTGGACATGCGATAAACATTCCTCATGCCCATGCCCCACGAAAGCGTCGCTCCATTAAGATGGAGCCCAGCAGCTTTTATGCGAGTTGTTGTTAGAAATCATTGGCTCGCGTGCGTGGACTGTTTTGCCTTGAGCTTCAGCCATGAACGTCAACCTCCAGCTGCCCCCTGCAGAGACAGATGGACAGCGCATCATCTTTAACCTGGATAGCAGCGTTATGTACACACTATGCTACTGATATTAAAGCAACGCTAATGACTTCCCTACATTGTTTATCTTGCGGTAATACTCCAAATGAGGTATGTGTACATCCATCCCAGCTCTCGTCGTCTGCTGGTAAACACTGTGTTGTTAACAAGCCACAAACACTCTACATCCGACACACATGGGTGGACATGTAATAAGGGCCTTTTATTGTACACTACATCGAAGTGAACTACATTAAAGAAATCACTGTTGCGTTCGAGAGACAATTGGTCTTAGAAGATGCTGTGGTCAGGAAACTATTTAAGTGGCTCAGTCGGAAGCACCACACACACACTAATGCAAACAGACACACATGAATCTTGTTCTTGTCACCAGGCAGAGTAAAACCTCTCTTCTTGGATTTTTGATTAGTTGGCCGACGTGCATTTGAAAGCGGACATTCAAGCTGCCTGTCTCTGGGCTCCATCACAGTGCCAGGGATTTGTGACTTGTTTTGCATTCTCCAATTTGCATTTAAGTGTCACTAATTGCCTTGATTTCCTCCGATGAATGATGACTGCTTTTCAATTGAATTTCTACCATAAATGCCTTTTTTATTCATACTCCATAATGCTACGCTCCATGTAGCATGTTATTATAGTGCCAGTGAAACCATCTTGTCTGCCTTCCAATAAATTGGATATTACCGGGTCTGTTTTTTTTTTCTTCCCCTGAATGAAAATGTATGCCCCACTGATGGGATGAAAAAAGAGCCAGTAAAACTTAAGGGATCGTAGGAAATTGAAACAGGGAACCGTCTATCACGCCGGGATTCCTGCTGTGAATGTTACCAGTGGCAATCAGATTTCATGGAGCCTCTCAGAGCACAGACTGTCGTAATTATATAAGGTTAGGACTGGAGTGGGCTGCAGAATGAGACAGGAAGTCCAAGTAAGGAAATGTCTTTTTGTACCTGACACCCCAACCTCCACTGTACTCAACTGGTCTCAGCTGCTGAAGTGAGTATTCAAGTGGGTATTAGGTTCTTGTTGCCAAGACAACGCGGTAAACAAGAAACAAAATCAAAAGTGTCGCATAGCTGTGAAAATGGAAGTCAGAATACTATAATCAAATTAATTACACACCATGGCAGGAGCACACCTGGTTTCAGGTGGCCTCTGCTAATGGATTTGTGTGATACCGTGTTCCTGTTAGCAGACGATTACATCAGGAAAAACGCCTTTTATTAAGTTTCCTACTTTTCACTCCAAAATTAAGTCAGGAAACAAACCTGTAAAAAATGCACCTCCCGATTTGACCTGCTCGCAAATCCAAATTCATACAGTCGACTACAGTGTGGCGGCACACTGAATTATGCTATCGTAAAACACGCACACATTTCTATATACACACACACACACACGTGTGCGCTCACACAGTTCCTCCTCACCTGCAGCGCGGAGGCAGGAAGCCAAGGTAAAAAGGGGAAGTAGATCAGTGATGACACACTCGCAGTGTGTCAGTGTGTTTAATGACAGTATTCCCACTCTTACTGTACACGCTCTGTCATCACTGCCTACAGTGCATAGACTCTCTATCCAACACACTTCTTTTATGCCCGTTGGTGGCAGAACAACATCTCACTTCAGCTCCTCCTCAAGCCTATTTAATAAGCTGGATCCTCCTATATCATTCGCGCCCTCTGGCCTCGCTCTCTCTCTCTCTGATTGCCGGCTACTCTGGACTGGACCTGGGTGGTGTCTCCATGTGGGCGTGCCAGTGGCTCCAGTCACAGGCGACATCCATCACCGAGCCTCCTCCTCCTCCTCCTGGCCTGCGCGGAGGCTGGACTGGACGGAGGGCTGGATTTCTTAGACCCTCGTCCCCGCTCTGCCTCTTTCATCTAATCTCCCCCCTCACTTCACCCATCTGTCTCCCTGCCTTCACACGCAGTAAAAGCATGCACGCTTTCTTTCCATGTGCCAGTGTGTCCCTCTCTCTCTCTCTCTCCCTGCCTCTCTGGGTTTCTGCTCCCTCTCTGCCACGTGTGTGTGGCGTTGCTATTAATAAGATGGCTGCCATGTCTTCTATGTGGCAAGCAATCGAGCTCCACATCTGAGACTATGGAAGGAGAGCGGTCATTAAAAGCGCAGTCTCTCTCAGCAGGAGGGTCTTTCTGACCAGCTTATTAAATGAAGCTCAACAGTTGTGTTCCCGCAGAGGCGCAATCTCTGTCGCCATCTTATTTTTCTCCAGCTTCAAAACAGAAGACAGATGAGGAGTTTCAGAAGCCGGCGCGCCCACCGGTCCTGCGTATAATCTATCTGCCATCGCAGGGCATTAATTGAACGTGCAGATTTGGCTTTTTCTCTCATGATCCTTGTGATATGAGAAGTGAGATCTCTTCTCTGCATGTGGACAGAATATCAAGTGGCCCATGACTCAGATGTGCATATGTACATATATCTCTTGATGCTTGTGTATCAGTGAGTCAGTATGCGTTTCACCCCAAGCAACCTTCAAGAAACATGCCCCGTCTACATGCATGTGTCTGCAGCACTGTTGTCAACATACGTGTACGAGGGGATGTCTGTCCATGAGGCGCACATGAGGGAAGGGCTCGCTGTAGAGGCGCTGAAGGTCATTTGGTGTCTTTTTTTTTTCTCTTTTCCGGTAAGTAATCAGGATAAAAGCTTCACTACGGAGGAAGTGCTCCCCTTTTAATGGAACGTCTTGGACATTAAAGACAGCTAGTGTGGAGGATCCTTCATGCCAATGTCAGCTTTCATTTTTATTAAGACTTCTGGGTTATTGAGGACCATAAATGTGCAAGTTAAATGCTCGGACTTTATTGCAGCGGTGCATCGAGGACCAAGTCTTTTTAATGCAAGACACCGCCGAGCAAACGCTGAAATCGCATGAACCATAAGTATTAAAAGGACAGTGTGACAGGTGTGAGTGGGAAAGGGTGGCAAGTTTTTAAAATCTTTGAATGGAAAATGATAAGACAAGTAGATACAAGTAGATAGCATTAGAAAAGATGTGTCGGAAAAATGATGATGGACGGTTTTAAAGAATTAATATGGTATAGCGGGACGTTTTATTTAAATCAAATCTCAAATATTAACTTAATTAGTGGCTGCTCTTCATAGTGAAACACTTGCTATGGAGTTTACTGATGAGAATTAATGATTCATGTCGTTTTGGGAAGGAAGTGACATGGAAGTCATCAGAATTGATGTGTTACTGTACAATTTCTTTCGGCTGATTGGGTGAGAAACTGGTGCTTATGTGAGAGTGACTCGAGTGTGGTGCAATGATTACACTGAAACACAAACTGCCATGTCCTTTATGATTAAATATGTACAGCCAGTGAATGGGAGTGTAAAATGGCTGGTAAAGACACACTTCAGCCTAAGCTGAAATGACACCCATATCTTGTTGAATGTAGCAGTACCTTATTACACCACTCTATTACCAAAATGTAGATCTGCACTTATTAGAGAATTACTAGGTTAAATAATTGAAGAAGCTGATAAAATTTTAACTTAATAGATACGTTTGGTCTCACATTTTAACTTCTAAATGACTACTGATTGCGATTTCAATTAATAAATACGAAATTCCAATTAATGTCATGTAAAAACAACAATACAGTATTTAATATTGTATGAACATGTAAGCTCAATAATAATATCAACAAAGAAGTCACGCCTTTCTACTTTTCTGCTTTTACGAGCACACATCAACTAATACCATGTTTATGTAGTAAATATAAACTGCACATTACATCAGTCGCATCATTAATTCAAAATGTGCCTCACTTTCACACTGACTGGCTTTACACCAGACATCCAGCGCTCCAACACAGCCAAGTCTGCTGGAGCTGGTTCAGGAGGTGGAAGTCATGTTTCAAATGAGGTTTATTCAGCACAGTTTTAACATATTTTGGTTTTTTTTGTTGTTGTTGTTTTTTTGTAATGTTTCTCTCTTGACACCTTGATTCTGGGAAAAATAAATTGTCTTTGTTTTGATTTATCTTCTTTCCTCCATAGTTTCATATGTGATAGACGGTAGATAAATCAGATTCTGAGCATAATTCTGTGAGCAGAATATGGTGTTTATAGCGCTGTGTATGTATCAGTGTTGTGTGCAAAGACCTGACACAGCACAATTAGCGTAATAATCGCTTTCGTCAATTAAATTGGCCAAACTAATTGGCAGCTAATCACCAAACGTGTTAGACTTACTCTATATTAATCCTACTATTTGTAAGGATTCTATTTTGTTTTGCATTTATTGATAAGTAGATATTAATATGTAAATATATATGAATTCATATTTGAATAATTATGGACATTCACAGACCGTGTCCCCCTGTATGACGTCAGTTTAGGCAGCAGGCTGCATTGCGAGGTCTTGTCCCCTAGTGATTTCCCTGTACAGCCTGCAAACGATTACTGTGCTGTTTCTGGCATGTATTTAACATGTGGACCTATAGCGGAAGGAAATAGGACTGACATCATCATTTACTGGACCTCGAATCAATCTGCCTCTGTCAATCTTGCTCCCGTTGTGGATTTCAAAGCCTGTGTTGCCATGAGCACCTCACCCCTGCTCTGACAATCACTTACCATCTACGCGCAGGCTTGTAGTGGCCCTTAGAGGGGAAAAACACAAACTCTGTTGTAGTGCGACAGCTGGGAATTGTAAGGATGTGTTGTACTTGTTCACAGCTGTGTCTTGAAATATTGATTTGTAATGTAATGTAAGGCTAATGCAAATAGTGCCGTGTATTACCGTATCATACAGAGTGAGGGGAGGAGGCTGAGAGGCATTATGCATTGATGAAAAGTCTGAGAGTGTTACACTACATCACTGCTTTAGCTGTAATCTTACATCTGGCTATGACCTTTGAAAATAACACGTGCCCGTTTCCTCTCGGAAATGAGACCCATGGGAGATTTTCCTTGTGGAATGGCCTGCAGGCCTGCACACCCCCGCTCCATAATGTCCCCGTACTAAGGCCTCATCATACAGATCTGGAGATGTGATCCATCCACACTCACTGTCAACTTCATTCCTGAGGGCTCAGCCTCCCGTAGCAGTCCATCGCCTGGAGTTTAATCATTAATAAAGGCACCTTGCAAAGCAGGGATGTGAATTGGAGTCATAGGGATAGATAGCTACACAACCGCATCCCGTATTCATACAGCATGCAGCTGCCATTGTTGTGCTAATGCCTTGTGCTTGTGAAAAACCGGGGACAATTGTCAAAGTTGAATAGACCCCATTTCTGAGGTGTCAGAGGCATTCAGCGGCCCGACACTGGAAAGTTACCCGGGTGTTTGGGGCAACAAAGTGCCTCTATCTCGAGGTTTGATTTGACTGTTTGCTGAAAGGTGTCTGTGCATCTCACGGTGTGAAAAGGGCCGATGCGGGATGAGAGCGTGGGGACGCGCCTTGTCAGGTGCCGTATTCTTCTACCCCGATTGACAAGAGCGATAATTAAACCAGGGGGATGCCATCTCTGCGGAGCGAGAATGCTTGTATTTATTTACGCTGACTACTCGGCTTTGTTGTCTGCCGTACACTGCGGCCGTCATTGTGTGGAAAAAGCAAACCAAATTTAACAAGTGGCCCATGTGGCATTTTTCTGTCACTGCTGAGGGGCAGCATTTTTGGGTTTTGCGTAGCAGAGTTGGAAAAAAACAACAACGTCGTTTTAAAAACACAAAGATAGCAGTTTAACCACAAATTAAAAGGTACTCCTCTCTTTTGAACTTGAAAGACACTGGATGGGGCCTAAATTAGGCAGCAAATAGTTTTTTTACTTTCCTTTCACAGCTCACGGCTACAACGAGAAAATGCATCGGGGCGATGGGGAAATAAAGGCAGGGTGCGTGGCGTAATCTGAGGTGGGAGGGGTGTTATTAGGGTATAGATGACTCCAGTGAGGTCAGATGGCCAGTTTGAGGTAACACTCCAGAAAACAATATCCAGCTGGGCTGTCCATCAGGTGGAGGCAGCTTTACTTATCCCCAGCCAGAAGAGAGCGTAGGAATGAAGAATTGACAAATGGAGTGAAAACGGTGAAGGCAGTTCATTCAGCTAGTTCAGCCATCAGTCTGTCTCTGCTTGCAGCAGGTAGTTGAGCCTATAAAGCACAGAGTTATAGGTGTTAAAGAGCCGAGCAGCAGGTCAGAGAAAGAAGCGGCGGATAATTGAGTACTTTAGTAAATCCAAGCCTCCATCATCCAAGGTAATAGCTGAACGCGTTGCATATGCCACATACCTGTAGCACCAAATCACATCCACGACTGTACCAATGAGCTTTGGCAGCTGGAGCGGCACGCGGCACATGCGGGCGATCGCGACAATATTCTCCGAGACAATACAACGAGACCCATCTGGTGATGCATTGCCGAGATTACTTTTGGAATCTAATCGTCGCTGATGAACGAGGTGACTACAGAATATGTCATCTGTTGATAACCCGCAATCCCCCGTGAAGACGCCGGTGAGTCATTAGTTCAGGTAGATGCCATCGAGGAATCAGTTTTGATAAATCGCTGTCAAGGGCGCATTCATACACCTCATAATGGACAGTGACAGTCGGCCATGGCGGAGGGGGGAACAGTGGCTGCAGCTTCCTGTCTGTGGGCCGCCATGGTTTGATCCTGTTAGGCTTTAGATCAATTAAACCAATAGCTGCGTCATATTGTTCCCAGACTGTCTCGTCTGTTTCCTCTCTTAATGAGTCTAATGACTTGATGGAAATTTCTGTCTGTCTCGTCTCCTCTGCCTTCATCTGTGAGGCGTTCTCCTTAGCTCCTGTCCCCTGTTCCTCATAGCCGTTCCTTTCTTTTTCCAGTCCCCGCCCTCCCCCGCGTCTCCCTTTCGTCTTCTCACCATGTCTCCCTCTCTCTGCCTCGCTCCTTCTCTCTCTGGCACCGGTGTAAAGCATCCATTATAGAGCGATGCATGGGTGTCTGTGTGAGTGGGAGAGAGGGACTTGGCACTCCTCCTGCCCCACCTGCAGAGGAAGCACTGACAGCTGAGCACTGGGGGCTCGTCTCTCCCCCTCCTCCTCCGCCCATCTCCACGTCTCTGCTGACCTCCCTCCTCCACTCACACCTTCTCTCGCTCTCGCTCTCTTTCCCACCCTCCCTCTATTCCCTCATGTTCCACACATATTGGCCCAATTTCTGCCACCGCTCACTCTTCCTCCCGTTCGCCGTTTTCACATTTCATTATTTCCGTCCTTTTTTCCCTATTCTAGTCTATTGCACTGGCTGCTCTCCCTTTATGTCTTGTTCACTGCGCAGTCGTTTTATTCTCTCTCTTTTTTCTTTTTTTTTTTAAGCTGTATTCACTCTGGGTTCACTGGCCAGATTTTTAACTGCGAGTTGTTAAGTACACTGTTGTTTCTGTGTCCGTCTGCCAGATGAACAACAACAGGGTAATTAGCTGAACTCTGTCCTTCAGTGATGACCACGAGTACACTCTGTTTTCGTGTCGTTGCTGACAGCTCACCTCTGCAGAGAGCCGGGGCAGTCGTTCAGTGTCCGTGCATCTGTTTACGCCTGCTCACAGGAACGCACTCGGTGCCTCTGCATGAAAAACAGACAGATACTGTGGAGCTGCCGTGAAGCCACACCATGCTTGAGAGCACCGCCGCCTCTCTCATCAATTTCACAGGTTTGCATAACACGTGCATGTGATTTATAGACATGCTCTGCAGAGAGATGGGAACATTACCAGGTGTTTCAGCCTGCTTTGGGGGATGATTTCGCGTCTACTCGGTTATTTCTGAAAGAGGAAATATCTGAGTTTGTGCTCACTTCATTCTGGTGTAACCTCTGCTTCATACTGTAGCAGGCACCCTGGAATATATCATTACGTTTCCAAACAGTCTCTGCTCGTTACAACAGTCTCTGCTTACAGAGCGATTTGGAAAGAAAATTGTTTCTTCAATGTGTGATAAAACGTGTCGCCTTGGAAAAACATCCTGTTAATTACTCTTCAGTAGGACCACGCTGGTGTGTAACAATGTGATGCAGAGAGTGGTTTTTATGTTCCACTTCAGGAACCCTATCAGTAACATATTGCACTGCAAGTGTATGTTTCAAATGTCCGCGGTGTGTGTGTGTGTGTGTGTGTGAGAGAGAGAGAGAGAGAATGTGCAGTCACAGGCTGTAGCCTGTCTACCAAGACGTTCAATTCTCGGCAGCGCAAATGCATTAGCTTTAGCTATGGAATTTGCATAGTCTGAACACAATGAAATCCCCAATGAGAGCAACTTCAGCAAACATGCTGACAAGCAGAATCCTCGACTATAAAGGGCCAACATTGTGCAACCTGACAAAAAGACTAAATCTGTAGCACTGAGGCCTGCAAGGCTGTAATAGATTTTTAGCTTAGAGAGGTAATATAAGCTATAGATTCTTTTCACTGGTAAAGGAGACTGACTCGAAAAATCGAATCCAACAGCAAGAGAACAATATTGCCAAAGTGCTTTTTCTTGTCCCATGGACAGTAAATTCGACGTCAAGTTACAGTGTTCATTTGTGGGTAATAGCGTAACCGCTTGTTGTTGCACCCTGACAGCAAAAACAGCCTGGGACTTGGATTAAAAAAAATAGCATCTGTATGTTAAATTAAGTGTAAATGATAGGTGTATGGCCTCTGCACACTTTCACCTAACAAGCGGGTACAACATCTCATCCAAACACGTGTTACAGCAAGTCATTCACACTTTTCCCCAATCTGGCGAAACCTGAAGGTGGTGTGAGAAGCTGTCTGATTTAGCGTCAAATAATAGACAGAAAAAACAGCACACACGTGCAACTCTGGGGTATTTTGTTGGGGGTTTGTGCACTTGCTATCTTAGTCAGATAGATCATTTAAAAATAATTTGCCTTCTTAGACATGCCCCAGATATGCCCATATTACGAGATTAGTCCAGGGTGGCTGGACTTAGAGATACTATTCAACACTTGGTGCTGGCGCTGAACAGAAAAGTCCTCCCGAGGCACCTTCAGGTCCTCGTGTATAGGATGTCAACATTTATTTCGACTGCAGAATCACAAGCTGAAACCGTAATGTCGCGTTCGTTAATTTTGTTTTTCACAATATTCAGAATCTCATGATCTAAAGGGGGATTAATATATAAATGGTGCGTATTCTATAAGATTATTCTACCCAAGGAAGACTGAATGAAAAACTGAATTACCACCATAGCCTGATTTTTTTCAGCATGGAGAGGACTTCGGGATTAAATTATTTTTGTTGTGAAAAAGTATGATGTTTTTATAATTATTATGGAAATTAATGTTTGGAGAAAGTCTTTTGACATTTGCTCAATTTATTTTTTGAGTAATTGCCTTGAAACATAAAGAATAAACAAACAGAAGCTTAAACCACCATCAGAATAATTATTAGAAATGTTATAATTACAGTCTAGACATAATTAGTTGGGTCAACATTTAAGGTTTACAGAATGTCAAATTTCTGGTCACCACATGGTTGTGTTGGTCGTATGCGATAACATTCAGTATTCAACACAGTGGCGGAAGAGGCTGCGTGAAGAAGCACTATTTATATGAGCACACCTGGCTAATTGCTGCAAAATATAAGTGTCAACTTTGAGAAGCTCAACACCTCCTACTTTGAGATTAGCCCATCATTTCAAACAGGAGGCAGCCATTGTGGTTAAAAGGAGCGCTCACCAAGGTAACTAAGAATACATGTAAAGTATTTTGTCAGGTATGGACAGAAGGTGACCCAGGCTTCCACAGAAAGTCAAGACTATGACAAAGTCAACACAAATACAGACTACGCACTATTTCAGATGGTGACAAGCCCGTTTGGGATGCCACTAATTTGATCTATGCCACCACCGCTATGAACACGACTCTGCACAGGGTAACGAAGAATGTAGTGGTGCAACATTCCACAAAAATCATCACATTGATCGGTTTATTGTCCGTTACAGAAAGCATCGCGGCTCCTGCCGTTTTCCAGCTGGAAAAACAATGCGAAGGAGTGTTTACTTTCCCAGCACTGAGCAGCGCGGAGTGCTCGTAAATATGTCTTCACTCACCCTGTGTGCTATTGTTAGGGTTCCCCTCAGAGCCACTATCTAATTGGAGCCTTGCTTGGTGTATCGGTAAAGATATCAACCAAACAGAGTTTTTTATGGGGCCTCTCAGTGACGGAGATTTCCCTGTCTGGGTTTCTCTGGCAGTTCTCCGGCATGTCCCGGGACTCCTGCTCATCGGTGAGGGCTTCATTAGCTGGGAATGGGAGGTGGCAGCAGAGAGAGAACAGCTGTTTAGCTAACCACTTGCATTGTTAGCCAGCCTTCTCCGTATGCCTAACTGCTTAAATCCGTCCCCTAGCTGCTAACAGAATGCTCATAAGGAGAGGGGTGGGAGACTGGAAGGGAAACAGCGCCTCTGAGCTACGATCCTACCACTTCCTCTCCCTCAGGTCTTTATTAAGGAGCTGTATGTTATAAACCTTCCCCCTATGGATCAACTACCTATCCAGCCCATCTTGTCCTTTGACCCCGACCTCCTGGGAGAGCGAGGGGGTGCATGGGTACCTGTGTTCTCCTTGGAGACAGCCACCAGCATCACCAATACCAAAACATGCTCCACACACGAGATACAGAAAGATACAAGGTTTTAAAGTCCCAGAGGAAGAGTTTGGTTTGGCGTTATTTTCTTTCCGCATTTCCCCGAGCAGCACGGTGTTAAATTATTCAAACACTGTAGACCGTGCTGCAACAATTTGTCAGGAGCCCAAAAGCACATGTCTGTTTCTCTGTGTCAAAACTGATGGAGCTGGCGAGCAGGATGGAGAGCTGCAACATCAGAGATGGCACCGTGAGTATCTGATGCTGTTCGTCGGCACGGCTACAGATCAGAGCCAAAAATACTGCACCCCTGTCAAAGCCAAAATCCATCCCCACTTGAGAAGGGGTGGCCCGTGTTTGATTAAAATTCAAACAGGAAGCCATGTTGCCATAGAAGTAATTCACTGAATTAACAAAGGCCCATCGCAAACATTTCCCCATGCAGAAATACAGGCAAACAAGGTCTGTAAGGACACGGGGGGAGATTGACAGAAATCAATGTGTGTGAGAGCTGATACGCTCCAAGCTATTTACCGTAAATGACAGCAACCGTATCCTCTTTTGTCACGTGCAAATATACCGGGGAATAGTGTCCACAGAACACAAACACTCACTCACCTGTTGCACACTGTCAAATAGACAACCCTGACAAATACAAATAAAATATAGCTGGTTAAGAAAATTAGAAAATGTATTAGAAATAAGAAGAAATGTGAAAAACAAGTAAGCAATTTTTTCTATATTTGCCTCTATTTGATAAGTAGCTTTGAGCTTTGGTCATTTTAGTAAGTTAGTCTGTTTGGTGTGTCACTTTATTATTTTGCTATCAATATGCATTTGACTATATAGCAAAATAGAATTCATTCTACAGGATAGCCCAAATGACAACAAGCATGTAAGAATGTAATTTTTCCATGGAAAAGGTCATCTTTGCCCTTTAATAAACCCCATCTGAGCTGTTATTGACAGACAGGAAGTGTTTTTGCTGTCTCTATGACGATGGAAGCTGATAACTACATACAGTATAGGCTATAGTATGGAGAATAGTCTTACCGATGTCATTCTGAATGTCTGTGGGTGAGATATGTGTCAAGCGTTCTGACATTAGCTGCTGCTGAATATGTGTTAGCTTGACATTGAGAGTATGCCAGCATGCAGCCCACTGATACACAAGCGCACACACACACACACACACACGCACGTATGCGCATCCCCACAGACTCACATTGCGCAGTGCGAGTCTTGTATGTATATGCACACGCACTGGCGTACACGTTATGAACACACAACACGTATGCACAGGCAGTTCTGGCTGCAGCAGGTCCAGACCCATGGGACTGACTGTCATTAAAGGTCGGCCTGTGTAAACACACCGCGCGCTTAGCTCACCTTAGCTCTGTTTCACACAGACACACACACGCACAGATATACGCACACACTCAGACCATGTGTACATGTAAGTCCCCATACTCTCCGTCTCCAGGCGATTTCATGCGGCTGCAGCTGTGTGCCTACTGGCACTGGCAACAAGAGACACAACAGAGAGCAGAGACTATAGGGGAAGATATGAGAGCGGACAGATTGCAGTGAAAGGCATGTTAAAAAAAAAGAAAGAGGAAAACTCATGAGAGGTGAAACAACATTCTCTCACACGACCGTGATATTATTGCTTTCATTTTGTATTTTCCTTTCTCCACTGCCTACAGCTTGGTTTGAATGCAAAACATTGATAATCTTAAGTGTGACTGCTGAGGCGGAAAGGCGACTATTGAATGCCTCTCTTACCTCAGTGAGGCAGACACACACACACACACACACACACACACACACACACACACACACACACACACACAGCTCCACAAGGGACGGCAACACTTCACCAGAATACAGGCATGCGCGCACACGCGCCGTAAGCAAACAGAATGACAATGGCGAGCACGGGCAGACAGGCGCGCACACTCATCCACGCACACGCGGACACACAAATAAATAGTGAATGAGTGTGGCAGGGCAGGGACGCGCTGTTCCTCGCCAGAGCTCAGCTCGCAGCTCGCTGCCCCTGTGCAGAGACCTCGGCCTGTCACTCTGCGGTTTACTCGCTGCACCACCTCTCCACTGGAAGGCGCCGACACAATTTTGGATATTGAGGTGGTGAAGAAACTGTCCACCGCTACCCATTTGGCCTTTTCAGAGGCTGACAGGAAGGACGGAGGTAAAAATACCCTGCATTCTGTCCTGCCAAAATTGAAAACTGGCTGGAGAGCTGCTGTGAAACATGGAATGTATAAAGTCTGTGTTATTAAGGCCGGCCGTTCTGGAATGAGGTGCCAGACATGGAGATGTTTTCTTTTTTTTTTCTTTCTTTCATCTGAATTTCAATATGACGCCTTGTTGTTTCAAATTGAGACCGTGGACATGAATTACTTGTCCATTACGGTTTGTGACACAATCAATCTGTTATCAGCTGGCTGCACCAATGACTGGAATTAACTGTCAACTCCCAGTATCAGCCAAGTCATCCCCTTCGCTTCATTGCATTCATTACAATATTCACTTCTTAATGCTCGCTGTCCTCAGGAGATCGGACGGGAAACCAAGGCGCTGGCAAAAGATCAATGTCACACCGTGTTTATCTGCGCAAAGTGAGTAAATATCACAGTAAATGTCAGCGTGGGTTGGAACACCTCACAAAGAACAAAAAATGTGTTGTGGATTTAGGAGTGCAGCCGTATCATGATCTCCTGGAGGTTCATGTATATTTGATAGGACCTGCCAGATGTGGCCTTGGATGTGTGGCCGTGTATCAGCAAGCAATCTCTCTCACTGAGCTCACAGAAATTAGATTTCATCTCAGGCCCCAAATCTAATACACAGGCTTCTATTTACTCACAGTTGCAGAGCATCATAAGCCAATGTGACCCTATAGACGGGCGGCAGAGCTGCGCAAAATGCAGTTAAATGAAAATGCTTTGAGCAAACTGTTCCGAAAGCCATTGAATCTTCTTAGCCGTGGACTAGCTCCAAATATAGTTGTTTCTCCACCGCACGGACTTAAATTCTAATAAAAAACAACACCGCCAGGAGCCTTTTGTAGAAATAAGACAACACAATTATTTCAGATTTTCTTCTCCTCTTAAGATCAATGGAAATCAAATTGTTGTTGATTACATCTGACAGATCTGCATCAAAAGGAGAACAGTTGTCCTCAGTTCCATTCAGCCTGTTCTCGCCCTGATATCGTTTCATCGTCTTTGTGCTGAGCTGAAAAACAGCGCATGTCGGAGATGAAATGGTTGCATGAGTCACCCTGTGCATTCAGATGCTCGAGTCTTCCTCGCAATGAATGCAAAGTCACAGTTAGCACGCTGAGGCCCATTTTTCCGATGCGGAGAGCCTTTGCCTGCCTTGAATGCTCTCCAGTGATAATAACACCCACTGAGGAGTTTTAAGAGTTCTGTCGTTTTCCTCTTTGCTTCACCTCCCCTCCTCTCTTGTCCTCCCACGACTTCCCCTTCTCCCTACCCCCTCTCCCCATCTGTGACACAATGAGAATAGATGTCGGCGGCTTAGTTCATCCATATGACTGTCTGTTTGTCTTGCTGAGATGTATTTTCTGGTTTTGCGGCGCAGATAAATGTGCCGTCAGCGTGCTTTGTTCGGAGGAGGCAGAAATCTGAGGATCTCAGATTGATGAACCTTTTGGTCGCCACATTTTTAATCTCTATTACTAAAGTCAACATCCCGGCAACTCGGCGTTCTTCCCCTAATCAAAATAAAAACTTCCGAATGGATTGATTCAGATTAGTTTTGCAGCAGATCGATGCTCGCCGCCCAAACGCTGAGTTTGGAGCAGCAGCACAAATTGCTCTTAATTGTCGGGATTTCCAGTTGACTTGATTTGTTTGAGGAGACATTCCGGCCGCCGCCAGTGGAGACTTCCCAAGCCTTTTGTGAGGCAGGACATGTCATAACCCAATTGTCTCAATGTCCACTTACAGTAAGTGGCCATGGTGGCTAAAGAGTGTGCCACTGTAATTGACTCAATGGGAGTTTACAGTATGAAGCATGAGGCAGGGGAGGCAGACAAAGTGCTCTCCGGGGATGGGTTTGACACCGCTGCTATCTCTCCGCTGTGATTCTCTCCGAACACACACATATAGGCCACTCGCACGCTGGCGAGGTAAGGTGCACATTTAGAGACACACACACACACACACTATTAATACTGTAAATCCACAAACACCTTCCTCAGAGTGGGTAATTCCACAGTCAGGTGCTGGCATCACGTTCATAGCTCTGACCAATCCCCGACCTAAGTTCTGCTCTCAGTCTTTCATATGAGCCAGAGAACGAGGGAGCGGGCGAGGGCAGCACGTATCCATCCTATTTCTGTCCACTGTTTGCACGGTGTGCCGCCTTGCATTAGCCCGGGCCTGTGTGGCTCCTGGCCGCAGGGCTACTGGCACAACGGCCAAAGCAGGGAACAGTGGTGTCAGACACTGCGAGAGAGGAACATGCAGAGTGACAGAGGCACAGCTAAAAGAATATGTTTACGCTGTCGGAGCCCGTGCCTCAGCCTGGCACGTTCATGCCTGGTGCAGTAGTTAATCAGCTCGGATGCTGCTGCAGCTGCTGGTGGTGGTGTGACCGCTGACCCTAAAAGGCATTGGTAATAGTGGGATTCTTTCTAATTGGATGAGCACTGTAATTTCAAGTGGGCCACGGGAATCACGGCGCATCAAGGGGAGTCATTTTTTCCCCAACATCTCCAGTTCTGGTTCATTAATGGCGGTTTAGATTAAAAGAGTTGTTGTTGTTCTGCCTACTAGGTGCTCTGTGTGTGGTGCCTAATGAGCTTCCTGACTTATAAGTGTGTGTATATTTGTTTGTGTGTGTGCGTGTGTGTGTGTGTGGGGGGGTGTATCGTAAACATATATTACACACTGCCTATAGGTACTTTCTGTGTAAGCTGTAGGACTGAACTTCCCCTGAGAACAGGTTGATATGTAAAGGATGCAAGTGTGCAGCTCAGCCAACACGTTGTGTGTGCGCATGAACACCACGCATATCGTTTGCTTTTGTGTTTGAGCTACAATCAGTGTAATCGGGGCCGTATCCTTTTCTGAACCAGACTCAAAGGCTTGTAAGCCAGTGATGTGCTGCACTGGAAGACTGTGTAAAAGGGCGAGGGTAAGCAGCAAGCTTCCGCCCACCTCCTGCTTTTAGCCGCGATGTGCACATCCATCTCGCTTTCACCTCCCATACCCCTACAGCTCACAGCTAATTTGTTTCTGCAAGACTTGGGCACTTAGACTGAGGTCTGTCTCTCTCTCTCTCTCTCCCTCTCTCTCTGCCTCTCTGTCACTCCTTCTTTCCTTCTTTGCTCTGAATCCCTCTGATGGCCCTCGGGGGGGTGTATGCCCCTTGCGATAATTTGTCTGTCACAAATGCGACTGCGGCCTCTCCGTGGCTATCGTTGGCCCAAAAATGAGTTTCAGCCATCCCATCTGGCTGTCACAGGCAAGATGTCGCCAAGAATAGATGCTTCCCATCCTTCTCTGCATTTCATGGCTGAACTGTCACACTCGTGTATGACTTATACATTTGACCCTCCCACAATAGACGTTTTTTTTTTTGATTTTAACATCTGATTTGTACTTATGCAGCTTTGCTTTCTTGAAGTCAGTGTGCTCTTTGTCACTGCTACACACTATATGTGTGTACACACACACACACACACACACACATGGATGGATGGATGGATGGATGGATGGATGGATGGATGGATGGATGGATGGATGGATGGATGGATGGATAGATAGATAGATAGATAGATAGATAGATAGATAGATAGATAGATAGATAGATAGATAGATATACTTTATTCATCCCCGAGGGGAAATTCTTGTCACAGCTGTAACAATAATTATAGAGAAATACAGAACTGTGCAAAAAGTACATGCAGACAAGGTGTAAAACATAGTGCATATATTCTGATATATTTTCACTGTTACTCCACTGCAGCCACTCAACACTGATCTGGAATCTATTTGTGGACACAGCAGAAGAGAGGAAATCAGAAAGCATCTTTAACAACTTGTCTCATCTAATGAGATTAGCAGAGCTGCTTACACAGTCATGACATGGAGATACACACAGATAACCCAGTAATAACTCATTATTCTTTCCATTTCCACACTGATGCCTAGTGAGGGCTCGCTGACAGTGTGCGTTGTTGTGTGTGTACACTGCTATCAGGCCAATCTGGGCACTGCAGTAGGGTGGAAAGAGCTGGGCGAATGTCGCCTCGAATGCCACAACACAAAGAGAGCTAACACTAGAAGGACACAGAGATAGCATCCTCTGGCTTTCCGGGGCTGCAGCATTAGTGACACATGCATGAGTGCAAATGGGGAAAAAAAAAAAAAAAAAAGATCAGTGTGCAGGGTTTCTGTTTCTCTTGGTTTAGTGGAGAGGCTGCGAAAGGACAAAAATCAATACAGCGTGGGTGTGTGCATGTGCAGTCAAGAGAATGAGCAGTTAACGTCCCCGAAAAACACAGGAAACAACTAAACGCATCTGTGTATGAATATTCATTTGTGAATATTTTGTCTTGACAACAATGGACCTCACGTAAGATTAACTGTGCAAGGATCTGCTCGGAAACTGCACGTTCAAGAAAAGCATAAACTGTTTGGGATATCAAAACATTCACTGAAGTAAAGTCTAAATTCTTATGTGGTTCGGGCCTTATTCAGTGGATTAACATGAATTAATTTAGAACTTAATATATTTTTGAAATTTCTTTCAAATAAACAACAAAGGTTTTGCAAAATAAAATAGCTTCCCCATCAATATCGGCATGGGTTGCCAGTTTACTGAGAGGTTTGTTTGTCCCATCAACTTATACATCTCAGAGTTCAATTCAGCTTGCTCTCCAGTATCATCACTTACTGTAGGCTGTAACATTCTCTCCTCTAATACTGTCTGTTGTGCATGCGACCACCCTGCATATTAGTCATGGACAGCTTTGCTACTGTTTCTCGGCATAGACCATTCCCCTGTTTAGTCTCACTGTGCAGCGCTGCTTGGTTGACGCATCACCGACAGATGCTGCATTAACATTTCCAAGTAGTTTTGTGTCCTCTGATACAGCTCCACACGGTGCTATATTGTGCTATGGTCATTTACGGGACGCAGATGACGCTAATGATCAGATCTCACAAACAGGTGTCACGTTCACGGCAGGTCTGTGCTCTCGGTTCACTGACATTTGGCATGTTTTGCATTTCTCTAAGAGAGTCGCCATAAAGAACATAAAGCAGGGGTGGGCAATTAATTTTTACAAGGGGCCACATGAGAAACCTGAATTGTCTCAGAGGGCCACACAGTAGCTGGGTGGTGTCACCTACATCGCAGCTCTCATCCAAAGCCAGACAAAAACAGTCAAAGTCGGACGCTCTGTTCTTCAGATTAAGCTTTACCTTTCATTTCTGATAAAGAAATACTTGGCAGTCCATGTGTTGTTGAAAACACGGCATTCGTTACCAACTTTTCTTTTCTTAGTGTGAGCCGACATCTTGAGGGTAACCTGGTTAGCGTCACTTATCACTGTTCACCTTCACTCACAACACATGCACGCACATACGTCGATACGGAAGTAACGTAAATGTAAACGCTTTTCAAAATAAAATTTCAAATTTCAAGATAAAAGCAGCACAGTTGTATTGTAAGCATGACACAGATATTTGTTTAATTTATGTTGTAATTTATGATTGGCCTCACGCGGGCCGGACAGAGACGTAGAAAGGGCCGGATGTGGCCCGCGGGCCGTAATTTGCCCAGGTCTGACATAAAGCATCACTCTCTCACAGAAAAGAGCTTTATTCACCCATTACCATATTTTCATCCATCAAACACTTTACTTTTCAGAACCGATTCTGTGGCAATGTCAAAGTACTTAAAAGCTTCTCTAACTTTCAATTAAGTGCCAGAGGTCAGATTTCAATAAGAAAGTGGATATGTGCCCTTTTATGCTTGTGCGTCTGTCTGCGGCCACCATTACTGGATCACGCTGCATTTTCCAATAAATACCAGTAGTTATCCTGCCACAAGAGCCAGATCCAATTTGCAGTTCCCGGACAACACCAGACAGAAGCAGCAAAGACAATCGGAGTAAAGTATTTGAAACTTTCGCTCGATCTCCGTTGCTACAAACTGCTACACACTAACCTGGGAAGTGACGGTGTGCTAAACCTCACCGATGCTCAATGCTCGGCTGCATTGAATTCCGAGAATTAGTGCACAGACGCTGTTTGACTCAGGTGCGGCGTGCATGCTTGTGATTAGCAGGCGGATTGATGAGCGCGAGGGGAAGTGGTGGCCCCGCTGTGCTGTGCGTGCAGACAGGGGAAAGCCAGTGTGTGTGCGATGGTGAGGCCTGGAGTGTGCGGTATTGACCAGTGGATGTCACGTCGTGATTAGTAGGAGATATCACACTCGCCAGCCTCAGAAGCACATCGATCCTGGAACCTGGATGCAGCCTGTCAATGGGGTCATTTTTATCCTCCTTTCCTTTCCTTTCCTTTCCTTTCCTTTCCTTTCCTTTCCTTTCCTTTCCTTTCCTTTCCTCTTTCCTCTTGCCTCCTCTTCTCCTGCTATTTGCCATTTCCCTTCACTTTCTCCGCCTTCCTCTTGTCTCTCCCACTCCATCCTTTTTAGTACCACCACCACCACCACCACTACCGTACCTCTGTTCTTCTCATTCGCTCATTCTTTTCTCTCCATCCACCCTCGTGGATCAGACTCTTTATCTGGCCTAAGCCACAGCCGGCAGCCAGGCAGGCAGCATCTACAGAGAACTGGCAGCTTCAAACAACATTATATAGAGCTGGCATGAAGCATGTCTTACACTGTCGGATGAAAACACGGGCCGCCTTAGATACTGCCGACTACTCGATATGGATATGACTGAACCACAAGCAGGCCAGTCCCTCTGTTTCACTCTTCACTTCAATATTGCTACAACACTTCCGAGCATGTCAGACGGACTCTTGCAGGAATAAGGAAACTGTGAGTTTGTGGATTCAGATTCATGCCAAACAAAGCCGTCGGTTTCTGGGAGCGGTTTTTGGCAGCTGTCCCGTTGGATCATCTTTTATGAAATCAGTCCAGAGTTAATCCGGCGTAGAGCAAACATATAAAGCCAGGTAACAAGAATAGATTCAGAACTTAAAAAGTCCGTTTTCTGGCCATTTTATATTCTATTTCATTTGTGATGTTTAAGCCAACAAGCCCAACACACACACACATATATAAGCAGAGTCACATACTGCCTGGATGCTGCTATGCTTTAGTTTACAGTGTGGCCTGTAGAAGTCCAGTCTGCTCAGCGTCAGGACGGTGGTCTCAGAATTCAGCGGCCTGTCTCTTTGCTGATTCTGACATTTTGACGATGTGGTGGAAAATTTGAACGGGAGAGAAGAATAATGTCGGTGTTGTTTCAGGGCTGACAGACCAATGTGAAATTATCCGTGGACTAATGCATGATCAGACCCTAGGCACTTGTGTTTAAGTGCATGCAGCCTGTGGCACTGTGGGCTGTAGCCATGGAGACAGCTGCTTTAACCCTGTTATGTGACTACAAGTAGCCCAGGTTGTACAATTAGGCAAAATGTTACACGCATTCATCTCCCACCTGGGTTCAAATATTCCATATGGGAATAACCTACTTCCTATATCTTTACCATTTAGGAAACCGGTAACGCTGTGGATTAATGGAAGTAGATGAGAAAAAAAAACATCACTGAGAGAAAAAGAGCCCGAGTGAAATGCAGTAAGCGGTAGGACATTTTCCTGAGCGTGTCCAACTGAGTGCCAGCCTAGTTTGATTGAGGACAGACAGGCACGAGTGTTTGCAGTAGTGAGGCTCTGCATAGTGCAGGAGTCTGCGGAGATTTGCTTACAGTGAAAAGAGGTAAGATGGCTCCGAGGATTCAGGCTCCGCTGAACGCAGGCTTATGTCTAATAATCAGCGGGAGGGGACTCTCTCCAACGGAGAAGGAGACAGCGAGAGATACAGAAAAGCGGAGAAGAGGAGAGACTGAAGGGTGGGGGGGGAGTACACGTTCTTGAAGGAGTTACGGCAGAGAGGAGAGAGAGAGAGAGAGAGAGACGTCCCTGGGGCCGTGTTACTTCCTTCCCTCTCTTCTGATGTCTTTTAAAGCAGATGAGAAGAAGTTGGATAAGATTCCGCTGCCTGACACATTTTCATCCCCATTAGCTCTTGAAGTCCTGTGAAACACTGTTAGGAGGCTTAATTACTGACCTATTAAAACTTTTACAGGTCATGTGACATCTGTCATTTTTGTTGCCTGTTTTTGTTTTGGATGACACTGTTCAGGTTGTGGTGATTTTGCAGGATGTATTTTACAGTCGCACATGTCTCACAGTCAGACTGATAAAAAGCCCACCGCTGATGTTTTGGTGATTTTTGCCAGCTGCTCCAAATTATCGTTTACGGCGCTTCCTGGCATCCTCATCGCCAACGGAGCATCCTTGTCCATTACCGTGGACTGACTGCTCACAACATGCCCGTATTTGCCATGTGATACATCAGGAGTGAGCCAACGCTCGGCCATGTCATGTTACTCACCCTCAAGTCAAGCAGCAATGGCTCATTAACATCAGCATTCCATCCATATTGCGGTTGTCAAAACATGCCCCAAACGTATGTGTTTGTTTGAGCCTGTGGGTGTGTGCTTTTCTACTGAGGCTCTCTAACCTGTTCGGTGGTCATCATACCCCCAAGGTCATGCTTTTTTTTCTCCCCTCGCCATCAGCAGTAAATTATCTCCACAGGCCACTCTGCCAATCCAGGGCCTGAACCACATGCCCATTTAACAGGTGTCTAGTGAGGGGGCAGCGCGGTCGAGGTCAGAAAACAGCAGCGCGGAGGCGGCGGCAGAGCGTCGCGACAGCATTTTCGCAGGGGCCCAATGAGTGATTACCTCCGAGCTCCAGTCATAATTCAGCATGACCTCAATCTGCCAGCAAGGCTATGGTTTGATGGATCTGCTCAGTTTTGGTGTCAGGTCCTCTCGCATGTCAAACACAGGCAGATAATGATTTGGCTGTTTTAACACGGCAAAACCTGCGAGGTCTGATTGTGGCACACATGTTAATGGCGCCGCATCATCATCATCATCGTCGTCGCCCGCCTCTTGTAATCGCCGGGACACTGCTCGAGTAACCGTGTACATGTCAGCGCCGCCGCCGCAGACAAAACAGTGTCACAAATGGTTAACCTCCATCATGATGGTGCCTGTCAACTGTCGGTCTATTCGCCGCGGCTGCGCCTTATCAATCAAAGTCGGCACCGACACACACGCACTCACAGACACACACATATACACCTCCCAGTGTGGATAATTAGTGGATTCCCCCAGTGGGTGATAGAGCCTGAGCTCTTCTCTTCTCTCTCCCTGACCTTCCCCAGTGAGCCTCCTACCACAGCGGGGCTCATCAAACATGGCTCTAATACATATTTATCGGCTCCACTGACAGCCGCTGTGCCGTGGATTTATATGTTTCTCGACAAACAATAGTAAGGCCTCAGTCACTCGTCCTGCGTTTCATCAACCGAAGCGGGAGATAAATCAGCCAGTGTCAACCTGGCTGCAGCCTCCTCAGCAGCTGGCCATCTGTGGCTCTGGGTGCGCAGACAGACCAAGGGACCAAGCCTAGTTCCATTCAAGCCTCTCTCCTCAATTACGACAAACGGATTTGATATACATATGTCTGTCAAATTGCTTTGGCAATCACAGTAACTGCTCTGCTGGCAAACGTTTCCCTGCAGCAACTTCTGATCAAAGACATTTAGAAAGTGGCTGTGGCGCGGCTGCCGGCATTGGGATTCAGGACAGACGCCGTGCACCGTGACTGACTGTCTGCACGGCGCCAATCTGAGTTGAGTTGAGATGTGAGGAGAGGCAATACCGCTAAAGAGTGAGAGGAGGAGGAGGAGGAGAAGGGAAGGATGGCAGGATTAAACCCCTGCCCCCACCCCATGCATCGGAGCAGCCATCCTTCATCTTGCCTCTGCCCCTCTAATGCTTTCAAGCGAGTGAGACCCTCGACATCTGCTCCTGCTCCCTGGGACGTGGCACAGGCCACCGTCCTGCAGAGATGCACAACCACAGGGGCAGCGTGAAGGACAGCGCGAGGGCGAGGCCGCTGGGGCCGGCGATGTCATCCAGGCATAAGTAGCAACGGAGAAAAACATGATTTCTCGCACTTAAACTCAAAATTTGACATCCAGTCGTTGTAGTTGAAATTTTTTACCACCAACTGCTGCTTTCAGACCCAAAAACCACCACTCCAACACACACAGTGTGGCTTATACCGGCAAACACACTAACCACAGACACATTTCACAGTTCACCCGCCCAGACACATCCATTCTGCTTACTACTTGCAAACAAATAAATGTAAACAGCTCTGTAAATAAACACTTCATCTTCGCCAAGAAGAAATAAGCCCCCCGCCGCCTCTGATTAAGACAACCAAAGTGATATATCTGGCACTTAACTCTGCTGTTTACCTCATAAACACAAAAGACTTCAGCACAGCCACCCACACTGAGCCACACTGAAATATCAGAAACGGAGAATTCTGAGAAATGTTTGTTGCACTGCAGGTTCTTGTGACTTTAATGTTGCGTCGACAAATGACATGTGGCGTGTGTGTGTGCTATTTCAGTAGCGTGGAATCATCCACTGTGGTTTTCAGTATCTCGAGTTCAATGGGATCCCTCGACTCCACCAATGATCTCGCCATGTGCAATAAAGCAGATTGGGGAAGTGGCGGGAGCACGGCGTGATTTCCTCTGATGTTGGTAAAACAGCACGTGTGAACTCATGTCGGGGGGTGTCAGATGGAGACGGTGAGGTAGCACTGCCGATGATGTGAGGACAGCCTAGCCGTGACGGAGAAGATGTCGTGTCACCTTCACTTTACTGTCGGCACGGAGACATATTTCAAAAAGGGACACAATTCAATTATTCCTGGGGAAATGATGTTTGTTATTTGGGATCTGTTCTGTGTTGGGAGTCGTTTTAAGTTTCTTTCATGTTTCTCTGCAGCAGAAATGTAATTTAATTTGTGAGACAGACTCCATCAGACTTGTGGACGTGCTCGCTTTAGTTTCTGAACCCCTGCTAACACCTGCTCCCACGCACAGACATCAGATACTTTGCGTAGATTCAGACGGTCTGGTGTCTCACAGTGCAACATGTGTCTGTTCGAGTAGAGTGTGTAGTTGGAGCCTTTGTGCGGCACCATGTTGCATTGTATTGCTGAGGGAGTATGTGCATCCGCATTCCCTGCAAACACAGGGAGTAGGAGTCTGGTCTATTTATAGAAATACATCCCCAAACCTCGGTAAAATTAAATGACTTTTAAGGAAAAGAGGAATTAACTCACACAAGGGACAGCTGATGCAGACGTGCTGTATCTATATCTGTGTGTGTGTGTGTGTGTGTGTGTCCGTGCACCCGTGTGTGTGTAATGACGGCAGAAAAGGAGCATCTGTGGCTATAATTGCAGTGTTTCAGACTCATCTAATTACTGCTACCTTGAAAGGTACATTAACAGGAGGCGGACATGAGCACAGGGTTC